>CM061532.1:221295830-221557546 GCA_030545055.2 Neoaliturus tenellus
ATGGGAAAAAAGCCATCATTTCCAAAGATTTTGACAATTTGTCTGAGACTTCCACTGGACTGATTAACATGAGTTTGCATCAAACAATAGCTAACATTTTCTGTATTAGCAGGTTTTATCCACTTTAAAGTTATCTTTCTTCCTAAAAAATATCGACATTTGGACATTTCCAAACCATTGCAATGACTTTATTTTACACTCTCTTAATCAGGCAATTGAAAGAAGCCATCTCAACAGGTAATTATAATGTATTATCCTTTGAATGGATAGAAAAAATAATACAATACTATACTATTTAAACTGTACAGTTTTATAGTTGGTGGATCAAAAAGTAAATATGTTTTGAGGGTTGCATTGTTTAGTATATATAGTCCTACATCATTGACTTTGTACACTAAGTGTACATAGTCAATGCCTACATCTAAAGAGATTTTACTATATGAAAAACAGCTGATTAATTGGAAAATTTTAGGGATTTAAAAAGTACATCCTATACATGATTTTCTCCATCTGCCTAGCACTCTACTGCCACGAATGATGAGGCTGTATCCGTCGAGTATCGACGGGAGCGTAAAAAGATATTTCGGATTGACCCATTTGCAATGTTTAACTTTCATTCTTTTGCAGAAGTTCAGTGGAAAATGCCAAGTATTTGGACAATTCAGAGCAGTTTCACAGGAGACCGTGCGCGAGGGGTTCGGGGTGTCCAGTTATCGGTCGCCCTTGGTGTCGCGATGCCTCATGATTCACCCGCGGCCTTGGGTGACTGCCGAGCAGGACGCGAGGAGTGCGGCTACCCATAGGCCCCCTCGTTTATATTAACTCTTTAAAAATTTTTATAGCCAGGGCATTTGAGTGTGTTTACCCAACACCCCCTACCTCGGCATAATAATACATTGGAAACATATGGAATAAAACAGGTTGGGCTAAATTGGTTTTCTGCTTATTTAAGTGGTATAGATGTCAGAGGACAAACATGAATAAATGCGGACTAAAATAAATTCTTTATGGAATAAAGTCAAAGTTGGGGTGCCCCAGGGCTCAATTTTGGGCTCTAGTCTATCCATAATTTCACACAGACCTATACCTAGTGCCACAAGTATGGAAATGTTTCAGTTTGCTGATGATTCTGTTTTGCTGTGTAACGGACCTAATGTTGTATCTTAACATCACACAGCACACAGTTGGTTAAGAGGTGTCATCTCTACTCCATGCGACTGGTTTAGGGCAAATGGACATGGACAACGTGCACATGAACATGGACAACACCCAAGCTGGTTTTTCTCTTCGGATAATGGCTTAGATGACAGATTTGAAGGCTCAAATACACCTGTTTTCACTCTACTTTTCATATTTAATGTCATTATGGTATATTCTTGGAAGTAGGGTAATTCATAGTCATTCAAAAAATAATCCATTTAAATAAATAAAAGAAAGCCATTTGAGTAATTGATAAACAACCACAAAAACTTCATGTAGGCAGTTTTCTTTAAAGACTTTTCAAATTTTAACTCTTTATATGACCAATAGTCTACATATTGGAAATAGCATTTTGGGTATGAGCAATAATGGCCATGTTCATGAAAAGCAAATAAATTGTGATAAACATGTATACAATAGGTACTAGAAGTAATGATGCTATTGGGTCAGTAAGTCATCAACTAGTTTTACATTAAACCTCTACCCAGTTTATAGCTTTAAAAAATGTTATACAGTAACTTAACGAAAGAACTTAAATTAAAAAGGGCTCCTAACAAAGAACTTTACTGTCTTTATGAGTATTTTCACTGTTATTGTGAAATTGAGTCAGTAAGTTATTTATTATGATTTATTATAACTTTTTTTATTGGATAAATTACAAGTTTTAACTTACATAACTTACCATATTTTTAAATGTGCTTAGATGTTATAAGAATATTTTGACAACTTACTGTCCGGTAATTTTAATAATGTTATGAAATTTTGCTAATAAATAAATCCCTAGTTTATGACTTCATAGGACTATTAAGTTATACCGAGTGTAAAAACAATACTGAGGTAGTACAATTTTACATCATTTCTCAACCGACCTCGTGGCGCAACGGTAGCGCGTCTGACTCCAGATCAGAAGGTTGCGTGTTCAAATCACGTCGGGGTCACAATTCTTTTTGTTCCTGTAATTTTAGTAAAATAAACACATATCAATATGTTGTAACTCCTTTATTTGGATATACATAAATCTCACTCAGTGTATTTTGCATATTTATTAGGATAATTGTGGTTACCAAAATCAAAATTGTAGTAACTTAGCCTATTGTATGTGAAAAACTATAGGCTACTTAGCAATTGTTTTATAGCTTAAGTGTACAGTTTTCATTGCCTTGACCAGCATTACCAAGGATGAACCGACTTAATTTCATACTAGCTTAAAAACACACGCAAACAGTTTTCTTTCAATTTAAAACAAATTGTATTCAAGTTGTGTTGTGTATCAAAAGTATTAAATATAATATAAAAATATATCAAATTAGTTCTCAAACGCATTTGAGGCAAATGTTAGCCTTACACCTTTGTAAAATTACAAAAAGTAATATAAAGCAAAAGAAGATTCTTTGCATTTTTTTAAATGAGGGAGGAATCCCGAATAACAATAAGTTAACAACAAAGAATTCCGCGTGTACTCATTAAATTGGCTGATAAGCTACTCGGCTAAAGATTATTTTAAATACATATGGGTTATATTATTTTAACTTAAGCTGGCAATAGGAAAAAAGTAAAACTAAGTTTAATATAAACTTAGCATAATTTAATTTAAAAGTTTTTCTGATGCAAAATTAACCTGATTTCAATTTGGAAACTAAATTGTTCGATTTAGGAAAGCAAGTCAAATAAAAGTAGCCTTAAAGTAGATAAAACCGATTTTGTGAAGAAACAGACCAAGCTTAAAAAAATTACAGTAGAATATTTTGTATTCAGTTGACAAGCAAAAAATACCCTGACGTGATATTTTATTACAATACTTCAAAATATAATTAAACACATTCCCATTAAAAATATTGTTAGTAATTTTAAAACAAATAAGTTATCGAAGAACAAAAACGTGTGTATCAAAAAGAGGCACCGGAGGGATTCGAACCCTCGATCTCCTGTTTACTAGACAGGCGCTTTAACCAACTAAGCCACGGCGCCGTTGAACTTCGAGCCGAAATAGTCGCTCCTGACACCGGACCCGGTTCATTGACGGAAACCACGTGTGTACTGTGTAAGCCTAAATTGTCTGATAATTAAATCGCGTAACAATCTACAATCTGTCTATCTATCTACTCTTATATAATTTACTGTGGAAATCTCCAGGCAGAAAAATCTACAGTTCTACTAAACCAAAGTTTATTAATTTGTGTCGTTCAAAAGCTTCATACTTGTAAATGTGCAAATAATTATAAAATTTTGATTTTTGAAAAAAAATCCATAAGAAATAAATTGAAAACTGTGTCTCTAAAATGTTTTATTTAGTGCAGATTTTGGCTGCCTACTGAGAACCTATTTTCAAGAAATGCAATTTGTAGAACATTTTAATTCTCTTTCAGAATATCACAATCCATTTTTGTACCATTTAAAAAGACTAAAAACCTCTGAATTTATAGTGGTGATAAATACCGAATTAGAGATATTTTTACTAAACTTTGTACAACTAAATTTACCCCCCCCCCCCCCCCTATTAATTTGATAGGGAAGAACATATTACTCATAAAATCGTCATTTACGCATAAATGAAACTATTTCCGGCAAACAAATAATAAAATTTGTAAAAATTTTATGTTTGTATTATGAAAAAATATCTTAAAACATAATTTTAACAGATTTTTATACTTGAGTATTTTTTATTTGACTAAATAGTTTAGGAGATTTAGGCAATTAGTTTGCCCCATGTTATTCTTATGGGACTAAAAATGACCTTCACTTGGCTGTAGCTCCCTAACCATTAAGTGTAGAGAAAAATGTCAAATAATAAAAAAGTCTCAAAACACGTGTGCAGTAAAATAAAAATATAAAAAATTGGGGGTTCATATTTAAAATTTTTGAGTTGCCACCCAAAACTCCCATATTTTGGGGGTGGGGGATTGAATTTTTTTAAGTATTCTTAAAGACTCGTCCTTTGGTCATTGTAACTTTCCCAGCGGAGTTAATCTAATTATTTACACCCGTTAAAAATTTAATAGGGGGGGGGGGAGGGAGGGTGGGACTTTTGGGACACACAGTATTTTTTGGAAAGTTTTGAATGCCTTCTATCAGTACCTATTTAAAAAAGGCATAATAGCAATTTGTGCAAAATGATACTTGTAGACTTTAGAATTAAATTATCTCCAGCAAAGATCAAGGGAGGTTGTTATAAAAAAAAATCAGATGAAGTATATACAAAGAATGTTGTTTATATAAAATATTCTATAAATAAATAGGTCACTTTTTTATTATCTTGCTGTATTAGAAAATTACTTTTTTTTTAAACAATCTTGTTCTTGAAAAAAATCAAATTAACTTTCAAGTATTTCACAGGAGATAAATTGCCTTTCCCCTTCCACTACAAATCACAAAAACAATCCACGAATAGTGTACCACCCAAACAGATTTTGCAATCCGTCTCAGTGGTACGTGTGTACCACTGAGAAAACATACCAGCCAGAAGGGATCCCCTTTTTTCCACAAAAGAAGCTTAATTTTAAACTAGCTGTTGCCCTTCACCACTTTGCCCACAATTGAATTTATTTTATAAGTAATAAAATCTCTTCCAAAAGCAACTTATAAATTAGGCAAGTAATTATTCTTCCTTAAGAATTTTATTGAAACAATGACGTAGAGTGGGCTAAGCCCTGAAGGAAGTCTGCAAAACCTTCTCTTAGTGAGCACCCAGCAAAGTCCACAATAACTCTCAACGCCGTAAGCTTTATGGTAATTTTGAGGTTGAGTGGGGCAGATGAGCCCTAAAAGAAATTTGCAAAACCCTTTCATAGTGAATACTTATGAGTAAAGAGCAACAACTTAAATGTCAAATTAAAACTCATACAGGCCCAAGGGTAATTTTGAAGTCCAAAGGCGTGGAGCCCTAAAGAACTTAAAAAATTATATTTGCACAACCTTTTCTTGGTAAGCACTTATTAGCAAAGAGCCACTTTAAATTTCAACCCCGTAGGATCTATAATAATTTTTATAGATCTTTAAAGAAATTTTCAAAACAGTTCTATAGTGATCACCTATGAGAAAAGGGAACGAGAATTTCAAATTAATTGTAAGGCCGCAGGCCCTACAGTCTGAGATCCGATGTTTCGTTGATTGGCATTTAGAATTGGCCGCAAGGATAACTAACATCATAGTAATTTTTAAGTCCTGGGGAGCAGAGCCCTCAGGGCCTTCAAAAACTTTATTTGCAAAACCTTTTTTTAGTGAACTCTAGCAAAGAGGAATGTCCATGCCAAATTTCAACTCTGTATAAGCTATAAATAGTAATCTTGAGGTTCTGTGGGGTGGAGCCCTGAAGGAAATGAGCAGAACAGTTTTATTTTATTGTAGGTTTACATGCATCTGGCCTGTTATGTCAGCTAAGTCCCAAGGCTAGGCACCAGGGATAGCTAGTGACTTCCGGGCCCCAGGCTTTGCAAGTGAGAGTGTCACGACTTTCTCCCAATAGGCTTGCGTATTAATATATAGATTAGACTGCAATTTGATTGTGAAAGAGTTTGGTATTCCAATATCTCATGCTTTTGACGAGCTCCATCCCCACATATTAACACCTGAATCGACCCACGATTTTAACTTTTGAGTTCTGGTTTGCAGCTATATAATCTCCTTGAAGACTTAAAATTTTGTACCTGTATAGCATGACATTGGACTAAGAAATAACATTCAAGATTTTCTCTTTTCGATGTCCATGGAAGGTGGTATCATAAACCAAGCCATCCATAACATAAGTGGTAGCCCACATAGCAAAAAAAGCTTGATTTGTACTTGATTCAAGCTTTATTTTTGAGGCTTGAAGGTTTGATTCAAACCTTACCAATCGAGCCTGAAAACTTGATTCAAACTTGATTCAAGGCTCTTAGTCACCGTGATGTGAAATCGATTTCAACTTGAATCAAGTGTTTCATTCAATTCTTTTTCAAGTAACTTTCAAGCTTTTAAAGTCTTGCTTAATCTTTTCAAGTCTTTTTCAAGCATCTTTCGAGCCCTTTTCAAGTGTTTTTCGAGCCTCTTTCAAGCGTTTTTCAAGTATTTTTCGAGTCTCTTTTGAGCCTTTTTCAATGGGTTTTCAAGTCTTCTTCAAGCATTTAAATATTTTCAAGCTCTTACGTCTTTTTCAAGGGCCTTTCGAGCACTTTTCAATTGTTTGTCGAGCCTTTTTCAAGCCTCTTTCAAGTACTTTTCAAGGCTCGGTCGAGCCTTTTAAAGCCTCTCTCGAACCTGTTTCAATTGTTTTTCAAGTTTTTTGCAAGTCTTTCGATTCTCTTCAAACCTTTTTCAAGCCTTATTTATACATTTTTTAGCCTCGTTCAAATCTCTTTTAGGTCTTTTAACACGTTCGCGGCTACGTGGGAGCGATCGCTCCTACGCGAAACCCTAATGCCATCCAGATGGGTGCGATCGCTCCCAAGCTGCACCGCTTTACAATATGATTTATTTTTAAGCCAGGATCTGAGCTAGAAATCTGAAACTTTGCACAGCACTGCTCAATAGTGTAATGTATTTCGGGACCACGTGGGTTCTTACTGGACAGTGCTGCTGCTGCGGTGGGGTGGCGTTTTTAGTAACCAACCGCCAGCATACGCCTCAGTGTCAAGTCGGAGCCATTGCGGACGGTTTGTATCGCTATTTAGGTGTTTTTATTATATATTTGTATTAATAACTGTATACTTTCTAAACAAAGCCAGTATTATTTATTATCAACCCATCATTAGTGCGATCCTAATGACAGGTGCTAATGGGTGCAATCGTACAAAAAAAAAATTTTTTTGTTTTTTTTCTGTTTTAAATAATTTTGTATTATTGTGTTTTAGTCATAAATAAAAAATAACAGTATACTTTGTAAACAAAGCCAGGATTATTTATTATTCAACCGATTATTAGTGCGATCCTAATGCCAGGTGCTGATGGGTGCGATCGCTCCCATGGAATTAGACATCAATTTTCTAACCTCAAAACGTGATAGAAGCATACAAAAGCATACCAATGAAATAATAATATATAAAATTAAGTTTTTTTACAATTTTAAGTTTCAGGATGGCGATGAGGGTCAAGCGAAACCCCGCCGCCGCGAACGTGTTGAAGCACATTTTGAGTTATACTAGTGGCTCATAGGGGCAAAAACCCCTAATTATAAAATTAAAATAGCAAGAACCATAGCGGATTACCAGTTCTTCACTACGAAAGTTTCCAGAAAATGTAATTTTAATTTAAATAATATTTTAACAATACCGTTTGATCAGAAAATTCGCCCCCAAAGTACTCTTTACAACCCTGTTAGACCACCTGTTTGTAAATGCTTCATTTTGTCTGTTGTTAAACTTATTTGTGAAAAAAAGTTTTGAAAGAAATCATACTCCCTTTGAGCTATGACGGCTTTTTAATATAACATAGAAAAGCGGCAATAAGGGAAAAAACATGACAGATGTTCAGCACCAATTTAAGAGTCAATAAACTTACAATACTTTGTATCTTACAACTTTTCATTATCTTGTTTGTCCTAAAATTGAATGGATTTTTTTATCACCTCTCGGATTTTTTTTAAATGTTTTTGACCAGCTACATTTCCCCCTAGGATGTAGGACAAACGTCTCTCCTATAATTCTGCAATCTATGAAATGACCAAAAGGTTTCTGGGAAAATTCAGCTAACAGAACACCAATACTTTGTTGACTGATACTCTCTAAGTTTCAGTTAATGTACTATCGTCATTAAAATTGATCATTTGACAATTTTCGTCTTAAAATAAAACCAAAACGTATTTTAACGTAATTAATGTAAGCGTTTCCTAAATCACAATGCATCGCTCATTGCGTCCCTATTACCATCAGAATGTATTTTATGATTTGCATACACACTCAGGTTTTTTACAATTTAAATTATTGTAACAACAATAAAATCAGCAGTCAATTTGTTATAGTTTGTAAGGTTGGTAACGCTCCGAGTAAATTTTTAGTCGCTCAAAGCTTCAAAACGTTTTATTATAGTATTACCACTCTAGGTATATGTGTTGTCATTTGGTTATTAATAGTTCTTCACTCAATATTTATCATCTGTCTCCCGTTTTAAAGTCAAACCATAACATATGTTTTAATGTACACTAAGCAGACTTTTTTCGAATCCCAATGCTATTCTTGTTGAAAACTTTTTACGTGATTTCTCATTTCCTGTTAACATTATGGACGTGCCAATAATTTTCCCTTGTGTGTGGGACCAATACCTTTAATTTGGGACCCCTCCCATCTTTCTGTGATATCGCTCACTATTTGCTCAAGAAATTTCCCTTACATAATTATAATAGATATATAGATTGCTTCGCTTGGTGTTAATTATTTTATTATCTTCACTCAATGTTATCATCTGTGTCTCGTTTTAGAATCAAACCTAACACATGTTTCAATGTACGCAAAGCAGACGTTTTTCGAATCCCCATGCTATTTTAATGGAGGACGTTTTACGTGATTTCTCATTTCCTGTTAACACTATGGACACGCCGATAGTTTTCCCTCGTGTATGGGACTGAGACCTTTAATTTGAGACCCCTCCCATCTTTCTGCGATTTGTACAACGCTCACAATTTTGCTCAAGAAATTCGGCTTACAGAATTATATATATAGATATACATTTCATACCTTTTAAAACGGGGGTTCAGAGTACATAATAAAAAAATAACTAAAAAAAGCTTATAAAAAAATTACTTTTGAATTTTACTGATAATATGGAATAAACTTACATATGCCTAGCTCAATTTCACAAATTAGGCCTACAAATAATTTAAAAATCGAGATACTCCCACTACTCAAGTAGTTAATCTAATTAATTTGTACTTAACCAATTTCTGTTTTAAACTAAATAAATTACACTAACCACGTGATGTATTATTCCACTTTAACTCAGCTGCAGAAGAACAAAAAGACTTAAAAGAGATAAGAACGAGGCTAAAAAATGTATAAAGGCTTGAATAAACACAAGACAAAAAACTTATTTAAAAATCGGAACAGTAAAATACACATCCGATAACTTCGGAGTCTGGTAAGAAAGTAATGGCGTCGGCCCGTCTCGTACCGAAATATCTATACAAAATCGATGAGAAATCGATCCTCGGGAGCCGCGCACTGCATTGTGGGACAGCGTTGGGAGTGTTGGGACGGCTTGTGATTGGTCGGGACGTCGTGCCGTGAATCGGTATCGATTCGAGTTCGATTCGCAAACGTGAATTGAGTTTAGTTGGATAATCAAATTCAAGGCTTACATTGCAATTAAAGGGAGAGGGAATTTCAAGCCTTCTTTAACTTTTTGGTGCTTTCGAATCGGAATCGATTAGATTATTAAATTCAAGGCTTACATTGACATTAAAGGGAGAAACAAATTTAAGCCTTGATTATCTTTGGTTATTTCGAATCGGACTCGAATAGATGCTCAAATTCAAGGCTTACGCTGCAATTAAAAATCGAGGAAAAGTCAAGGCTTGATTCAAGCTTCCTTGCTATCTGGGAGTTGAAATAGAAAAGATTGAATATTATTTCATGCAATAAACATGAATATTATTGCATTTTAATATGTGTTTAGGTTAAAATTTGGTCTTCATCCAAAGTTTAACAGGCATCCATTTTCAATTGAGGTAAACTTTTATAGATGGTGTTTCTGACATTGAATCCTGCTAGTTAAGGCCTTTAATTAGAGATATATATCACATACATAACTTACCCATTAGTCCATGTTGATTTACTTCTGACTCCATGTGGGTCATCCTCTCATTTTAAAGACATGTTTCGCCACTGAGGATTTAAGGGAATTTTCCGAGGGGGGTTAGGGAACATGAGGAACACATTTTGGCCAAAATTGGCAGTCAATTTTTTTCATCTCCCAGCTAGATTTTGGCTTAATTTAAATACACTTATAAAGGTGCTTGATGTAAACAGGACCTTTTAAAAGTAGAATATTTTTAAAATGGTGCACAGTTTTTGGGCTGAAATTTGATTTTAATTTAAAGAAGCCTGATGGTTGATTTATACTACCTACTCATTTGACCTTTGAGAAGGGATTTGCGGCATTGTATTTTACAAACCAAGAACTTTAAACATAAGCCTTCAACAGAAGACCGTCTCTTGACAGGCCCCAGATCAACCACCCCAACCACCAGCCTTTGATCAACTGCCTCTGCCTGACATTAATTAGAGGTTGATTTATCCGCCATGAAATCAATTAGGGCAGAATCAGAATCAGAAGTTTAACCGACCTGAGCTAGGAATCGGGAGACTTTCATAATCCCATACTTATATATCACAACAGAAATAGAACCGTATCCGGCCATGTAATTTATCATCGTGAATCATATAAAAACAAACAATATTTTGGAACGTCACTCATCGCTAGTTCTTCTGATTTTTTGTCACATGTTTGTACCTATTTTTATAATTGACAGATTATTTTTGTTCTATAATTATACAGTATAATTATACATTTATTGTGACATAAGTAGTTTATGTTTGTGTATTTAGTTTGTGTATTGGTTTGTGTTTAGGCTATGTAGTTGCCCGCTTTGACTGACCTTTTGAGTTATCCGACCTGGGACCAGTCCTGTGAGTGAAGGTAAAGAGGGTCTATTGTAGTCCAAATAAGAATTTAGTTCTGACTGATGCCATTCTTGAGTGTATTTCTCTTTGATTGTTCTGACCAGGAAGGACAGGAAATCAAAACAAATTTCAACAAAAATTGGCTATTCAAGAACTTTTCATTTAACAGCTAAATTTTGGCTAACTACACTTACAGTTAAGTTCTCTTACAATCTTTCTTCAGAAACGGATATCTTATACTCACATGATATATCTGCTGTCCGTGACCATTTTTGCTTCAAATGTGGCAAACCATCAAGTATTTCCATATTATCGAAGCAAGAGTTTTAAGCAGAATGGTGAATGTAATGATTTTAAGGCTTTCAAAATATTTTCTAAAGGACTTTTACAGTCCGTCAGCAGAGTTTAAGTGATTTCTACTGTAGTCCTTAAATTGCTCTCAACCATAGATATAAAATAGAAAAAATGGATCGCTGACACTGTGCTGTTAACCCCACCCCTATAAGGTAGTTATTCGGTAAATAAAAGAATACTACAAACAAGAATGCAGTGGACTAATAATGATGCCAGCTGACACACGGACAGCAACAGTATAACCTCTAAGTAGCGGGGGAAACCGTCTTGCTCCTAGCGCTTTCCCACCACCTCAGTCAGCGATCCAGTTTTCTTATTTATATCTATGCTCTAACTTATAGGACAACTTTGATAGGATCAAAATAATTTGATCATAATACAGCATTTTTTAATATTTAAAGTGGTTACCAAGCAACAAAGTTAATAATAGTTGCTTTTTGAATGTTCATAAAACATAAATAAAATCTCAACATTTGAAAAACTCTTTATGCTATAGCTCCTCCTAAATACTTGTTTGATGGTTTTAAGATTCTTAATTCCACATCCTTTCTCTGACCCCTAATTTAAAATTCCTTGCTAAATACTGTCCCAAAATGTGGGAAAGGCGAGTGTAAGAGGACTCTTCTTGATCTTCCATGATGATCAACTGCCATAAACTTAGCTTCTGACAGAATATGTGCAGCTTATAAACTAAATATTCTTTATATGTTTTAATTTTGATAACACCGTAATAAAAGAAATTTTGAACACCTTTGGCCTTAAAAAACTGCACAGCAGACTTTCTTAACCACAGCTACAATTACAGGTGACTATTAATTTTTAAATCAAATATATAATTTCAGCTATAACTGTCTAAATTCATTTATTTTTCTTGATTTTTAACTGAAGTTTTCCATTAGTTTTGATGAAACTACCAAAGTGAGATTACCAAAGTGTAACTAAGGAAATTTAGCACCATTATTCTTCTTTAATACGACACCTTAGTTATAGGCTGCATTTAGCAGAAGATAACAGGATTCTAAAAAAACCCTTGCATTTGCATCGAGAAAAATATGTGATTTTAGTCAGTTATAGCTAAAATTAGAAATTTTATTTAAAAATTCTAAAAACAAAGCCGACGAGATCATTTTTTTCTACTTTAAGAAAAAGTTAAGAGCCAATCTCTATCTTAATTGGCCACTTTTAAAACACGATCCCCGTAAACCTCTGCATCTACAAAACTTGCCACTAGAGAAAACTAGATGACTTTAAACAGTTATAAATGGTTATTTGGAAGTTATAAATGGAAATTTTATTTAAAAATTCTAAAAAGATAGGAGATCCGTCTTTGTACTTTTAGAAAAAATTAAAAGCCAATCTCTATCTTAATTAGTTATTTTGTAAACACGATTCCCGTAAACCTCTGCATCCATAAAACTCGCCTAGCGCTACGGCCGCGGCCGCGAGGCGGAATTCAGGCTCGGGTAGACCGGAGCCTTAACTGCAGCACTGCGCTGAGAGACAAGTAAATGAAACAAACGACTTAATTTCGCAGTTAATAATAAATGTTAACACACACTTTTAACATTTCCCCCAGTTTTCAGATAGCTCGTTTCGGTTACATTATACTAAATTATCAATTAGTTCACCAAAAAAAATGTTGGTTTATCAGTCAGAACTTGTTATTCGAGATATCAATATTTGGATTTCGGTTCAAAATGTGTAAAAGTTTTTGAAGTTTGTTGTCCACTTAAGTTACATGTACTGTACATGTGTGATTTTTTTAACCTCAAGGCAAAGACACCTCATCAGAATAATGATTGACATGAAGATTTCTAATTGGGACTTAAGTCCCAAAAATACACCTAGTCATCCGAAAATTAGTGCAGTGACTCAAGTCAGGGTATTTTAATATTTGTATACAAAAGAAATGTTCGATGAAAAGTATATCAAATTCATCCAAAAATTAGTGCAGTGACTCAAGTCAGGGTATTTTAATATTTGTATACAAAAAAAGGTCAATGAAAATATATCAAATGAGCAATCCTGGGGGCGAACAAGGGTATAGAATTATATTCGACCTTATATTCAAACTGTATTCGACCGGTTCATTATATTTTACCTAAAATATAAACTTAATTTATTAAGGTGCCAAAATTATAAAAATCATTTAACTTTCTGAAACTAAATGTTTGTGAGGCGACGCCTTGCAATAGATATTGGGTTCTTGTTCAAGTTATGGTACATATTTAAAAAAATGTTTTATACGGTATAGAAATAGCAGTACCGGTAAAGCAATACTTAACTACAGGCCCCCAAGTGGTTTTTGAGACCCAAAAAGTAGGAAAAGTAGGACTTTTTCGGTAAAAAGTAGGACTTTTTTGTGAAAAAGTAGGACTTATTTCGACCTAAAAATCTGCTAGCATATAGTAAGTTTACCTACGACAAAGTGACACAAGAATAAAACTTTAAATAGTAAGAATAAGTTTTCTTGGAACAAAAAATTTCCTATGGAAACTTTAGTGAATATTTAGTTACAAAATTAGTAAAATTGATGTAAAACACTGTAGTGTAAGCCACTATAATATCTCTGTTGACAATAATTTCTATTGAAAAATATATCACAACCCTGAATGCCGAATGAAGTTTCAGTTGAGATGTCTCAATATTCTAGATATTAAGTTCAAAAGGAATAAAAGGATCAAGGAATATGTAAAAATAACCTTACAGTGTTCATTATAAAACATTCAGGGGAAGCATCTAATGAAATGTTAAAAATCCCAAGTTAAGCAGCACAAACACGAGTTTTTGAGAAATTTGTTCTTTTCTATTATTGATTTAAGTTGATTGTGGTGTGCAAATACTTACTGGGAAAATAATTTTTTTTTAATTGCCTAACAAAGAAACATGATTGATTATTGAATTTATTGCTAAAAAACTATTCTAAATAGATATTTCAAAAGCAGTTCAGGTATTTCACTTAGGCTAATGATAATCTTCCAGTGACACCTGTGTAAAACTCGACAACTACTTCATTGAAGCGGGTAGGTTTGGTTGGATAGGGTCAATCCTAAAGTTACATTAAATAAGCTATATTATTTAAATAGGAATTATTCATTTAAAATACCTCCGTCGCAGCAGATCTGGAAACTAAGCAAATTTCTAACAAAAAAAGGTATTTTTTATTTTTTTATTTTCCTATTAAGACAATGGTAACTGGGATGTATGTTTAATGCCATGGAGTTGTTGTAAGTAAATATACAATAATACTTCCCCAGTACAGGTACATACTAAATTGCATAAAATTCTGATATTTTTCTTTTTTCCAAAAACCCCATGGGGTGAGTATACAGGTTTACAGCTATATGGGTATTTTAAAAAAGATTAAGTTATTAGACTATACATAGTGAATGTACATACCAAATTTTGTCATGTTAATAAATAAGCGAGATATAGGAATTTTGTTGATTTCCCATAAGAATAACGTGGAAACCTATTATTTACATTTTCTCAGTAACTTGTTGCCAAATTAAAAATTAAAAATATTAAATATTCATATCACACAAAGAGAATCCTCAACAACTAATTAACGATCAAATTCTATTAAATAACCCTATATTTTAAAGAATACACATCACATAGTGTATCGGAGTTCCAAATAGTCTCTTAAGAAAATAATAATAAGACCGGTAATAGGTTACAATGTTTCAACAATGACCATGAAGATGGACTAAGTCACAAAACATGTAGTCAAAAATAAAAAAAGTATCATAGTTCCGAGCTAAGGTGTTAGCATGAGTAATGTCCTAATAGCGTGTTCCCTATTAGGAAATTTGCTAAAAAGTAAATTAACTCAATTAAAACAACATTTGTTAAAATTAAAAATATAGGATATTACTTTAATTGTGATTTTTTCACATTTCTTTATTAGTAATTTTAAGAATTAATTAATTTGAATTTGAAGAATTTCTCTTTTTAAAACACATAAGAATACTTAACATACCAATATAGGGGGTTTTCTGGTTATTTTTACAAACAAATCAACTGAAACTCTGGATGGGGTATTGTCTTTAGTACTTGTACTTTATTCATTTATTATTCTTCAAAATATAATTACATTATTACAATAGCTTAAATGAATTTATAATGTTTATAATTTTATCAGTCTTAAAATTTTTTAAACATATTCTACACTAAACGTTCTTTGCAAAAAAAGTAGATCGAATACTACCTTATTTAACCTAAAAACAAACATCTTGTTCATAGCATCTTGTTATGATCATAAAATATCAAATGTATAAGGTATGGATGAACTTTAAATATTTTCCTGACCCCTGAAAAAATGCTGCAACAACCGTGTTACATCAGGAAGGAGCATGGATAGCCCCTTAGTTTTCTTTATTGAGGAATCAAATAGCTATTTAACAAAGCACTGATACAGACCAGTATTTTTTTTGCATCACTACTATTAAGCGATGCAAAAATTTGAAAATTGTTATTTTCATTCCTAAAAAATCTAATGAGAAAAATCACATGGGTATTACAATAATTTTAAAATATCATGGTCCTGGGTCTAAGAACCATCAGTTCTATGTTAATAGGCTTCTTACCCACAAGGGAAATTCAGTAATGATAACAAAATAAATTCAAAACCAGCAAAAGTTTAATTTTATAACTGTGTCACCCACAATTTTGGGAAAAAACATATATTTTAAGGAAGTATAAATTTGTAAACATTGATAATAAGCTTAATAAATTATCGCGTGATTAACTTACAGACAGAAAAGTAGGAAAGTAGGATTTAGGTATCAAAAGTAGGACTTTTCCTACTTTCCTACTAAAAAGTAGGAAAAGTAGGAAAAGTAGGACAACTTGGAGGCCTGTAACTAGAACAAAAGCTTTATTCAGCACAACTCAGACCAACTTAAGTTATTTTTGAAGAACTATAACTTTTTTGTACAATAAAAATAAAAATATTATCATCATGAAATATTAAAAAATACAGGTACAAATTTATATTTCTATGGGTTATTTTTTTAATGTGACCAGAGAGAGTAAATAAATCTACATATGAATATATTGCATTTATTTACAAACTCCACGCCATAACTGGGACACATCTATCATCTGCCATATTCCACATTTATGGTTTGAGACCTAGCACAGTGAATGAAGCCATCAACACGGAACAGGTCCTGCTATGAATGTGGGATAAGAAATTAACTTTAGAAATGTGAAATTTGAAGGGATTTGGTTTTAAACAAGGAATCCTGATTCAAGTTTTTCTGTCAGAGCACTCTTTCTTCAAGAATGAAGCAAAGCACACAGTCACTTGAGTCAGAATAGTCATGCCAGCGATTCAGTGATTCAAGTGATTGAATGTGTTGATGTGTTTTGTCCGTGTATGTGTTCAATTTGCCATTTTATTGTGGTTTTACAACTAAACGTTTCCCAAAAAATTTCTTTGGAAGTAACAATAAAAATGTTAAGCAATAATGTAATTTAAATGGTTTTTAAACTGGTCAATTCTGAATGGAGAACCAGTCAAAAGTTCTTTATTTCATAAAAATTTAAATTCAAGTTGAATTTTTGTATAGCTTCCTTTTTATTGTATTGTGGATTATTACTTTTTTAATTAGTTCCTCAAAAGAGGATTAAACTGGCTTAAAAATCTTCAATTAAAGGGGAAGTGGCTTTGAAGACGAATCATAAGAGGGTAACATAAATCGCTACCAACATTTCAGTAAAAGGACCCTTCTCAAATAAGGAAGAGAAAAGAGAATTTCAGACAAATATTACAAACAACACACTTTTCTTCTTTAAAAAAGTCCACAGTTGGATTGTGACACTTATCTTTTTTGTGTTCGTTTATAAAACATTAAAATCATTTGCGGTTTTAATTTAAAAAACAGATATTTTTCACAATGAAAGAAGTAATCACAAATTAAATTAATAACGAAAGAAATGAAGCGGTAAAATCTGAAGTTTTAATGAATTGGAGCAAAGAATTGAAAAATGTGTGAGTTGTACACATATCCATACATTGTGGAACCCACAAAAGTTCACCTATCATATCACCAAATCTGTGCTACCAACACCAACCAATCACTTAGCTTGAGATGTTTAAAACGTTGAGTGCAGGCTACATCAGTTGATGTAGTGAGGCACGAGCCCTCCTAGTGGACTACATCTATTGATGTAGTCGCGCCACTTCCAAATTATATGTTAATTATGAGCTCAGCCATTGCCGGGGAATGTTTTATTGCTTTGCCGTCTGTTGTGCCTGTACACAGGTTCATTTTGGCACGTATAGTTTTCCGCTCAAGGATTTCTATTCAGGACGGGACCGTGGTAACTTCATACATTTGTATGGTGTATATAGTCGTTTTTATTTTTTCATTTATTTCTATATTCTATTATTTTTAGTTCTTGTTGTGTCAAGAAACAAGTTTTTGGGTTGTTAGAAACAGTTGTTGCAGTAAACAGACTACTACATCCTAGCGGTAACTCATGCAACCTTCGCCACCGGCGGACTACATCAATAGACGTACCGGAAGTGACGTCATTATTAATGACCAAAATGGAGGCCTGGCGATCTTCTGATAACATTTTGGATGCATTCGTCTCAATTACTCGGTGTCTAATCAGTTATTTTATTTTAGCCACTCAATAACGCCTTGCAGTGACTCACGCGACCAGCATCACCGGCAGACTACATCATTTGATGTACCGGAAGTGACGTCACAAATAATGACCAAAATGGAAGCCTGGCGATCTTATGATAAAATTTTGGATGCATTCATATAGTTTACTAGGTGAATAATTAATTATTATATTTCAGTTACTGGCGTAAGCAATAGTAAACATTAACCGCACACAACGTGTTAACAATTGTAATTGAAACATTTTCTACTTAGACCTAATTTAATACTGACATAATGATGCATCAGTGCTCAATCTGTAACTAAAGTAATGTTAGGCTGCTTTCACACTGGCGACAATAACAGCTGACGCCGGCAGTAAGTGGTCGCGCGTTTTGAAAAAGCATTGAATCAAATGGGTACTTTCACATTGGCGATTATTGTCGCAAGTGGCGTGCCACTTGTAGCCAGGTGGCGTTTTTGACATGCAGCACAATGGTGTTAATTTAAATAATTAATTTGTTTTCAAATATATTCAGTGGATGGCGTTATCGTCAGTTAAATACTTTTTGTATCACCTGTTAAAAAAATAAATAAAAACGGTATCATTAATGGTTAAATCATAAACCTTTAAATGAAGATTGCCTAAATTATAAGTAGTCGAGTAATGCTGACGAATTTATTAACTAAAATATTACTGTACATGTATATATAATAGTTAAATATTAATTTATGCATAAAATTGAAAATCAGTGGGTGGCATTTCACAAAAAAGAGCAATATTATGAATATTACATACAAATATGAGTTTTAATATTATCATAAATAAAGCATATAGGCCTATTTGTTAATTAATTTGGCGTTTGTAATAATTATGATTTAATGGAATAGGCAATTCCTACTGTTATGTGACCGATAGTAAATTTTGAAATAAAAAACGACAGCCATGAATGCCTTTCAACTTGATTGATTTGCAAGATGGTCTCCTTTAGGACCTTGAAGGACGTCTGCTCAGCATCACCCCAATCAAACTTGGCACCCTTCTTCCAGAGAGCGTTGAGAGGGACCGCCAACTCAGCGATGTTGGGGATGAAGTGCCAGTAAAAACCTACCATGCCTACAAACCGGGCGAAAAACTTTGCATCTTTAGGAGGAAACTCCCTGATCGCCTATGATCCAAAAAAAGAAATCTCAGCTTGGGCTAAGCTGACTTTGTCCGGGTTGACGGTAAGGCCTGGCCCTAAGAAATCTGTTCATGTCTTCCTCAAGATGAATTAGGTGGTCGTCGAAACTCTCACTGTACACCAGAAGGTCGTTCAGGTAGTTGAAAACAAATTTGAATTTGACATCATGAAAAACTGAATCCAGAAGTCGGGTGAGAGTCTGAGCCCCCACAGCTAGGCCCATTGGAACTCTAATGAACTGATAAAGATTCCACGAAAAACAGAAAGCAGTGGTCTAGACTCAGCCACTAGACTCATATGGGATCTGATTAAAAGCCTGGTTGAGATCGGAAACAGAGAAATATTTGGCCTTACCGAACCAATCGAAAGAGGAGTGCAAATCGGGGAGAGGTACAGAGTCAATTTCAATTTTCGAATTCAAATTTCTGTAGTCAAGCACCATGGGATACTTGCCATTCGGCTTCGGCACAAGGAAAGCTTGAGCGCGTAGCTTGAGTGCCAAAGCTCGATCACCCCATTTTCGAGAAGGTCATTGATGATACCACGCAGGGTTTCCATCTTCGGTGGGGCCAGTTTAAGGGTGGGATTTTACCGGACAGGAGTCCGTCAAACAAATTTTATATTCTAAGAGGTTGGTGAACCCCAGTTTTGGTGTCAGCACGTCAGAAAAACGGTTGCAGAGCTTACTGATGGCGTCCACCTCCGCCTGAGTCAGATGCCCTAACGGATCAGGTGTGGTCTCGATGTCTGCGTCAGGCTTGACCGTAGCAGCGACCCCAGCTACACTGTCAGAGGAAGGGATGTCTATATCCCTTCCTCTTCCAGCCGAGAAAACCTGAAGTATTACTGGCCTCTACCTAAATCCAAAATCAACCCATTGCGCTGAATAAAGTCCGCTCCCAAGATGACAGGAAAACACAGGTCCTTTGCAATCCAAAAGCTCCAAACCCAAGAGAAACCTTCAATTTTGAATTAGAAATGGGCTTCATGGATGCTGGGCATAGGGGATTTAGACGCAGTCAAGCAGATAGATGAGTTGCGGTCGACTTGCTTTATGAGCCCAGAAGATGACAAGGTGTTGAAAAGCTTAAGGGAGATGAGCTTCACCTGGATATTCATATACTGATCCACCCAATAACTTTTAAAATTCTATGCTATCAAAGAGGAAGCATTATTTTTAATTCTGCAATTATAATTATTCTGGACCCGCCGGCGGAGTTTTCTAAAGAGTTTACTTTCAATATGATATTTGTGGACTAAAACCACCAGTACGTGAATATTTAAAATCGTGAATACGCTTAGGGCAGCAATATTATGATGGATATGACACACAGGTATCGTAGTGAAAGATACATAATTAACATAACGGCAGACAACCTCGTAATGGTCGTGCAATCGTTTTTTATATAAATCACTACATTATGGCGTATTGTCATATAATTATTAAACACTAGTAATCGTCAATTTTGTTTTAATAAAAAATTTTCATTATGTAAAACATTATATAAAGCCATTTTAATATTTGTTGGTCTTTGGATATTTCATGATTTACAACATAAAATCATTTATGATCTTTACTAAAACATATGAACGATAACAACGTGACGGTGGTAAGAAAAGCGACTACATTAGCTACACAACCGAACATAGAATCTTGTTTCAATAATCCAAAATGACGCTGGTGGCGTAAACAACGACACCTGAACGAAAGCAAAAATTGCAGCTGCCGCAAATGTCGCCAGTGTGAAAGCAGCCTTACTGGAAAAATATTTCCAATTAAATATTTATACTCTTAAAAAACTTGGCAGTTTAGAACTAGTATACAGCATTTTAAAATTTAAGATTTTAGACAAAGTTTACAAGCGAGACCTCCTGTCCAGTTTTTGAAATAGTGCTGATGCATTACACTCCCTCTTCAGTCATATTAACCTAAAAATACACATCAGATGGCTTCCATGTCTCAAATAAAGTATCAAAGACTATGAATCAAAATGTAATCATAAAACCAAAATGTATGATAGTTGATGGCGATGTAAACATACTAAATAAAAACGGCGATTCTCACCAGGGGTTAGACATCAGCTAAAAGAAATAAACACTTTTGTGAGGTTGTTGCATGTTAGTATTCTTTAAAGGCCCGAGTGGATGAATTCACCCAGAAAATTTAGTTTGGGTGTTTGGGTTCTTGGTTTCCTCTTTTGGTGATATTTGCAACATTCCAGGAAGAACTAGAGAGACAAAAAAGCGAGCCAAAGGGGTAAGATAAAAAATAAATATATTGTTACATAATGTGCAATTTTTATATATAATATTATGTTTTATTTAACTTAAAGAAAATTATTAACATACCCTAAAAGTCTTTTGAACAGCAGATCGGTTCACAAATAAAATTAAAATAATATTCAACACGTTTCTTAAAAAACTATGAAAATTGTTCATTTTTTACAGGAATGGTAAATCTTTTATAATTTTAGAGATAAAAAATAGGACAACAAAAAACCTGAGAACAGTGAGTGAACTTAGAGTCTGTCATACAGAATGCTGAGGGATATTGGGCCTGTTTTCCAGTTTGCTGTAGTCCAAGTGAAACTCTTTGGCCACTTTGCGCCAGTTCTGTGCGTCGAAGAAGTAGTAAGTGCCTCGTTCGTACGTCGACGTCTTCTCCACCGCTCCGTAGCCGGGCGCTTGCGTGATCCAGACCTTCTCTTCCATGTGGTACCTCCATTCTCTCGTGTACCTTACACAGCAACACAATGTGGAAATCAAACAAGTGAGTACCGTACTAAACTGAACGTCAGGTTAACTGTAATAGTGTTTATTCTGTATGTATGTGAAACACAACCAATCTTACAATCTTACTTAATGTTGATCGAATAATTTTTTTGACCAATAATTCTCAGATAAGAATAATGAATTCATTTCTACTGTTGTGTCTACAGGCAATTGTAAGAATTAATATGTGATGTAAAAGAAATAAACTTGCAAAAAAACTTAATAACTTCTGACTAAAGTTTATTGCCTATCCACCTGGTTATCTACCAGAGAAAAGTAATATCAAGACAGCTTTGGCCCTTGAGCCATCTAATGTGTCACCCAGAACAGTGTTATCCACTGGCCTGGAGCAATATTAATCACTCACAAATATGTAAAGTTGCCCCGGTCAAGTTTAAGCCAAAGAATAGATGATGTAACCAGCAAGGGTGCAGAATATGTCTGATCGGGCGATCTAGGATCGGGGGAAATTTCCAGGTGTCTGGGGAAATTATTATTATTCTTGTTGTGATTTTCGTTTTCTTAATACAGTAGGCCCTCTCTTAACCGGCCATCACGGACCGGTATTAGGCCGGATAACTTAGAAGGCCGGTTAAAACAGGAAATTATGTAAACATATAAAATACAATGTAATAAAACGTATTATTGATATCTTATGAATAAATAAACTCAGTTTCTTACATTAAAACCCACTTCTGCAACTTTTCTTATGCAATGTACTTAATGACCAAGGAAAATTTATGCTTGAAAATACAAAATTCAATAATAATTAAAAAAAAAAAAAAAATAAATAAATAAAAAAAACATGCACAGTCACAATTAGTTGACCTTAGACTACCAATATGTAGTAGGCTAAATTCTGGTATTCCCATTCAATCTGTAAATAAACCCTGAACGGTTGCGTTTTTCAATTATTAAAGCGATGGGGATGGGAACTTAAGTCTTTCGATTCCAAGAAAAGGCTGGTTAAAGCGGCCCATTTTATATTTAAGGGCAGTTAAACCAAACTCTCTTTTGTCTCCGGGCAGAGGTGGTTAATCCCGGTGCCGGTTGATCCAGGGCCGGTCTACTGTAGTTGAAATTAAAACTGAGTTTCTTAATCAAGATTTTATTTTAGTTATGATAGATATGAAGAAATACTGGTAAGTAGTTTTGATTTGATTTTAATTACCCTACTTGTGTTTTAACACAATAAACTAAAATTTAAAAATTGTCATAATTTCACTGTCCCATTATAAGCTGTTGAGTTTTAAGGCAAAGTCATATATGTCGCATATCTCGGGGGAAATCTTAGGAGTCAATACATATTCTGCACCCCTGGTAACCGGTCTAATCCACTATCCTTTCATATTCAGCAACTAATTAAGAATTTACTCATTTAGACTAATTTAATCAATTTTTTTAGCTTTACAGAAAAAGCAATATTTTTATGATTTATGATAATTTAAACAATTTTAAAGATTATGAGAGAATTGTGAAATATTTAATTGGGGTAGAGTAATATTGCCTTGTCAACCTATATCCAGATGTGAGCTAACCCAACACGCCTGCCACGTACAAAAATACTACACCAGTGAGTGTTCCAAACATTATTCTGATTCACAATATTTTCATTGAAAAACTAGACAAATTTTCGCCACTAACTTTACAAACAATTACCAACTAGGGCAATTTTTTACTGTATTATTTATAATTATTTGTTTTGAATTATTGTTTTTGTTTATTACAGTTGTAACAAGTGTCAAAAGTTAAAAAAACTTTTATTTGAATTATTTCCTTCTTTCAATTTTGTTCTGTTAGTTTTTATCAGTTTAGTGAAAATCAAATAATTTCAATAAAACAGAGAGTAGTGGTTATAGTGCTCGCCGTTGAATCCAAAGGTTGCCAGTTCAATCCTAAGAAAAGTTAGTAGCTTTTTAAAGGTTCGATTCCGGACCCAGTTGCCATTTTCATTGGGCTATTAATTAATGATGCTTTCTAACAACTGGTCGATGTTAGATAGTAACAAGACTGGGGTTTGGACCGATCCCCGCCAAAACATAAAAAAAATGCCACTGGCGAAGATAACCCCAAAATAAAAAATAAAAATGAAAGTAGTTCAAGAATAATTATTTATGAATAAAAAAACTTATCAACCCAACTGTTTTGGGTTTGAGACCTAATGATGTTTTACCTGACCTGATCCAAGTGTGAAATTTAAAAGGTGGCCTGTTGACCCCTAGATCTGTTACTGTACATGAAAAATATTCTAAAGCAAACATGTTACTATTTTTATTATTCTTAGTCAACTATCCTCTTGATGAATGTTTTCCTATACATACCCTAACATTGCCCCTTTCCTTAAATGTCACTTACACATTATCATGGCTCCACATTTACATCCTAATTCTTTTACTTTCATTTGTTGGTTAATTTAATCCTTAAATTCTCTCTACTTCTTATCATATTTTTTATTATATTGACCTCATTAAAAAATAAATACTTGGTACCAGTACCGAGAACCGATCCTTTAAGAGAACCAGTACAGGGTTTGAAATTTTGGTACCAACAAATCCCTATTGCCAAACAAATTCAAAGGAATTGAAAATATTTAACAACATTGACTTACAGTTCTGCTGCTGCAGCGATTTGAAGTACATCTCCTACATTGGTGTAAAACATATAGAATAACAGGTCGTCCTTGTACCTTGACAATTTGATTGGAGCAAGTTTATCTCTGAAACAGGCAGAATACAGAATACAATCACAAATGTAAATTACAGAGACAATACAAATAAAAAACAAAATGTATGTCACATTTATATTAACTGATAAGTATTGGAAAAAAAACTTTAAATACTGTGCTGATGATGTTGGAAAATTGTTTTCTCGATAAGTCATTTTGTTAATGTTTGTAAATAAGTCCTTTTTTTAACATATCAATATGCTATTTTAATATGTGTGAAAGTTTCTCTGAGCTAATAATTAGCCAATCACCAAAAAAAGTCCATTTCAATTGTACCTCAAGTTCACAATAGAAGAACTTATAGGCGTAATGTCTATAACATACCATTGTAATCCTTCAATTACATTGCTTAAAAAAATATTGTTAAAAAATATTTTGTGTCAATTGTACTAATAGCCTCTACACAGGTGCAACAAAGTGGAACCATTGTAAATAGTGAGTACGCCACTCTTTTTTATCCTTTTTTTTTTTTTTTTTTTTAGAAAAGAGGTTGGCAGACCTCTTTTTGCCTTACTTTGCCCAGTCCACATAGACTATTGATCTGTGCATGGATCGTATTAGACAAAGTAAGGGGGTGAGCCGCTACAGTACAAGGTGAAAGGTACTGATAAAAGTCACTGGCAGAACACGGATTTGAACCCACGACATCACTGCCATGTCTCGAAGTCCGGCGCGCTAACCACTAAGCCATCAACTCACCCAACTACATACATAATTTCCTACATAATTTTTCCTATTATGGGGATACTAAGCAATGATTTTCATTATTGACATTTTCACTGTGCTAAGCTGTGTGATTTAATTTTCTTCACTAAGTTACGGGTAGCCTCTGATGCGTTTCACCAGCAGTTGGTTGTTTGGATGCTGTGGACTCACCGGATGCTGTGGTTGATGATGTACTCGGGCGGAACATGGTAGTCGATGTCCTGTGGCCTGCACGGCATCTCCGCCCAGGGGCCGCCGAACGTCGGGTACAGGTTGTCGGGTGAGTTGAGGTTCAACCCCAGCGCCGTCAGGTCCTGGCCCAGTGCTAGTGACACAAGGTTGGGGTCCGTCTCCGCCGCACGGATGAACGTCAGCAGCCCCACCATGCCGAACTGGTCCTTCACCATGCTGGCGGGGATGTTCGTTACCTTGCCTGCAACACCCACCAACGATTTATGACCAGTTCTACCAGGTAAAAGAGTTGCAAAACTGCTGCTCATAAAAAACATCAGTTGAAAAATACTTATACAATACAACAACAAAAAATTCAGTTTTTGTCAGTTTTTCTAATATTACTTTATCAATGGATATTGAATCATAGCTGTTCACAAAAGACTGTTGGGGAAAGTCGGAAGCCAACTAATTGGGGAGGAGAGCAGCGACTCTTAGTTACACCTTTCTAGGTCAATTTACTGTTTTTAGTTTATACACCTCATTAGGTATTTTCACTATTTTTTTCCTATTAAAACATTTACAGTACATTATTTAAGTTCTGAACATTTTTCCACCAATATTAGACCAAAGGACAGCCAATAATTAATAGACACAAAAATGTATAATGGAGGACATCCTGTACATTAAAATTATACATTATAACATAAAATTAGAACTACATTATAACATTAAAGATGAACAGTTTTTTAAATAATAGAAGTATTACTTACCATCCGGTGATGTCTGGATACCACGTTTTAAAGCTAAGCTCTTGTCATTGTTGAGCACCAGCCTGTTGTTGACCAGGTCTTGATTGGCAGGGGGCTGTTGGTCAAACAATAGATTACTCATTCAACTGCCATAAAGCTGTCAACTAAAAAAAAAAAAAAAAAAAAAAAACTACCTGAGGCTGTCTTGGACTAAAATAATAGTGCATCAAAGTAGCACAATAAGTAATCTTGCTGACTAGCGCAGGTATAACAAATAATTGGGAACGAGACCAAGTCTCTTCAATTCAATTTTCTCTAATCTGCCTCAACTTTCTCTGAAAGTAAACATCGGGACATTACATATCAGGTTTTAACACCTTGTAGAGCTCAACAAGACTAATAGAGTTATATGGACAGCTCAATTTTGGTAAAAAGGTGACATATCAAATAAAGGTGTGCCAAAGTATCAGTAATCGCGACTTTGTAATCGGTACTCGTCCCTACAAAAGTATCTGGATACTGAAAACAAAGTATCCAGATACAAAGTACCCACGAGTGCAGCGATTACAAGCATCGACCAACCAATATAAGACAGGGATACCACACGATTTCTAAAAGTATCGACTCTTCCAAATAGATACTACTCTAAGCATTACACGGTTACAGATGTAATCACGAATACAAAGTCATCACTACTCTGTACTCGCTACTGGCTTGTACCGGTATCTGTTGTAATCGGTACCGAAAAGGAATCGTTTATTCTAACTCTAATATCTTCTACCGACAGACTTTTTCTTTTAAAAATTGATATCTAAAAAAAGTTTGTTTATGAGACAATGAACTATTAGATTATGGCATTTATTTGAATGATTCGAGCATTAGTTCCACACTGCTTTCTCACACCCAAATTCATAGTAAACAAAATTTTAATCTCTTGACTTGCAAGATAGTTTTAGTATATTGACTAGAATAGCAAGGAAGAGAGAAAAGGCAACATCTAGCCACATGATTGTATATGACGATCTTTGGCTAGAAACTGGAAAAATCGGTGATGGAAAAGAAACTCGTTGCTCCGTAAAACTCAGATGAATAGAGAGAAAAACATTTGACTGAGTGGTTACCACTCCACTGACAAGTAACACAGTACTTAAGGGGGTACTTGAACAACTCTCTAATTATTGTTTAAAACACTGATGCAAGCACACATACTTCGCTGGGTGGAAATCATAACTCAATGTGTTGATTTTTTCATTTTTTTTTTTATATTTTCGATGGAAAGACGAAATATCAAACTATGGCTTCTACCCTCGGACTTGTCCTTTTAAAAGTGATTATCTAAAAAAGTTTGTTTATGAGACTAAAGCTGCTTTGTCATACCTGGTCTGAAGCGGGGGCAGTCTTATCGCCCCCACCGCTGACCACGGATCCGCCGGGTGATGGACCCTCTGTGCTGGCGGTGCCCGGTAGCGCGGGAAAGTCCTCACTGCTCATCGTGAACTCACTGGACTCTGATGTCGGCTGCTTCACCATGCCCACTGCAACACCATACACGACTGTTAAAAACACAATAAACGGCAATATTGTTAAAAATATATAGTAACGTTGATTATCCTGAATCCCTAAAAGGCAATTCAGTATAAAGTGTTTAAAAAAACTTACAAAGTTATTTAACTATTTTGTTGATAAACAGTCAATGAATTGTTTAGTGGTTATAAATGGTAAATAATTTTTGTTTTTGATTATTCAAACCACCCCTGGTTCCCTGATAATCCTGTGAGTTTTAAGTCCCTTTTCCCCTATTTATTTTCTATACGGTATAAGTTAAAAGGTTTAAACTCCGTACATCTATGTTATACCTAAATATCTTGTTTTTCATGGGTTCATTGACTCTCAGGCTTATTAAAACATAAACAAAACAACAACTGTAGAATCATTTAAGTCCTTACGCTATCAAACATTTTTGAACTGACTACGGGGTCTAGAGTATAAAAGCAAGCAAATGAAAAAAAGCATATAGTATCTTATAATCATCAATTGGTTTACATAATGAATGTAATAATAATAAAAAAAAATAATAAAACAACTGAATTCCTACTAACTCAGCTTTAACTTACTGTTAACATACTGACCATAAGGCTGTTTGCCAGGCATGGTGCTGGGTTGGGGCATGGAGTCCCCTTGGCCTCGGTTGGTTAGCGACGGGAACTCAGAGAGCGACAGATCGAGCAGTGGGGGCGTGCTCGCGTCACCCCCTCCTCCTCCACCAAACACCGAATGGAAGTTGCTCATAGCACCTTGAGATCCAAACGTTCTACTCTGGGGAATTCCAAAACTACCCATGCTTCCCATTGGGTTGGAACTCCTGCAAATACGGGAAAAATGGTTAGTTACTACATGAATAGGCTTTAAAAAATGTCTCGAAATTCCCTCAGAAAAACAACTTCATAGAACAACTTTTTAATATCTTCATTTTTAAAACGATATTACAAAAACACACTGAAATATATTTCTCAATTAATGCACTTATTTTATATTATATGATAATTACTAAAGGAACGCCATCCTCAGGCTCTACACTGTTAAACAATTAATACATAAAACTTTATGAATATTCATCTAATGCTAAACATTTTACTATAACGGTTAAGTGTTACAATGACCTGCTTTTTAACTTCTTTCAAAATTGCTGTGAAATGAACACTGATACACAACTTTGTATTTGATTATTTAAATAAAATGCTTATTATATTATTTTGTTAAGATATCCCTTTCTAAAGTGACATAGGGTTAGTGAAAGGAATTCAGTTTAGTTAAGAGGAAATTACGTCTTTTAATGTTTAAGATTAATGTACTGTAGACAAAAAAAACATTTTTAGAATACCGTACTTAAAACTTACCAATCTTGCATCACAGAACTAAGTGCAGGTACAGGTCTTCTCTCCGGGAAAGCTCTTTGACCAAACAGGTTCCTGTTCGTCATCGGAGGGAGATTTCGGTTAGGTGATAGTTGCTGGGGGGTGAATGAACTACTAGAGCCCGGAAACATGCCCGACGTTGGCGTGACATGACCAGACAGAGAGCTCGTACCGAAGCCTGTCCTTGAAAGACCTTGGTTCGCAATACTTCTTGGAGGTTGTTGAAAATTAAGGTTGGCCATAGCCACCAAATACTGCAATAAAAATAACAAAATATGAAATTATTTCAAGTGTAAACAGCAAAATGTATGGGGTATTAAAAATTTCATATCACAAGTATTTTGTTACTAACTGATTGATAGGGTTACTTATAATCTAGTTGTTGAGGTCTTGAAAACAAAAGCCTTACTACCATAAACTTTTTATCACTGGAAGTTTGAAATTATTTTTAAATTTATACTCTAATTTCATGAATAATAAAATATTTTTTAAAAATTATTATTGTTTGATAATTTTGTATTAGGAAAATAATCACATAGGTTAGTTTTTACTACATCAGGGTTGCCACAGAATTTTGGAGGCCATTTTTCCTGACTTTTCCTGACTTTTACTGACCAATCTGAGAGATTTTTCCTGACTTTTTGGAACCGCGGGGTTTTACGAATAAAGACTTGTTTTTTGTTTTTAGTGAATTTTCTTTTGAATATTTTTTTAATGCAATCTCCTCCATTCCCTAAGTTGCCCATCGCTAAAATTTTTATTGAAATACCCCCGTCACAGCGAAATACTCAGTGAATTTCCAATGGTTTAAAAGTAAATGATTCAAAATCAGGGTGTCTAGTTTATTTCTCTTTAAAAATTCAAGACTAAGTCCAGACTTTTTCAAGACTGTTCTAGTTTTTTCAAGACTGCCGCATTACTCGACATATTAATATCACAGAGTAAAGAATCTTTAGTAAAGGTTCCTTACTCTGTGTTAATATCTATCTTACATTTAACAAAATTATTTACATAGTTGTCACTTATATATATATTTGTTTTTAAATAATACACACATTCCTTACATCGACCAGCTTTAATTTTGTTGTTGGATATAATCACTACATGTTTCACTGTGAATACAGCATTGTCAAGTGATACAAGAACATAATATCTATCAAAGGATTGGTCAAGGATTAAAATACACAAAATTATCTGTGTTTCTACAGTGTTTTGTCTTTTTTTATCTTTGACCAATCCTTTGATGGATAGAAGGCTATGTTCTTATTTATATCACTTGACAATGCCATATTATATTCACGGTAAAACATGTACCGTAGTTATTATATCCAACAACAAAATTTGAGCTACTCAAAGGGAGGCATGTGTAGTATACTATTTTAGTCTTCAGCAGCAGTTTAGGGGCTAATATAATGAATTGTAATATTTTTTATCAAAAACAGGACCATTAAAAGGAAACTACAAAATTATTACTTTTTTAGAAGAAGCTAAGCATTATTAATTCTTCAACAACATTGAAAATTTAAATGGTTTGAATTAAAATAATGCACAAGTTTGTAATTCTATTTTTTAACCCTTTGTCCTTCCTTCATAGGGTGTGTGTTCTGTTTAGTTTATTAAAATAAATAGGGTTATATAAATCCTTTCAAAAATTCAATATGATAGCCAATTTATACAACACAAAAAAATTGCATATATTTGGTCATAATTAAAATGTTGCTTTTCCTTGTTTTGTTTAGCTTGTAGGCAAATGTTAGTAAAATTCATTTTCAAACATTGTCTACTGTAAACAAATTTTGAAATTTTACATATTATTTAATAGAATCGTGAGCATTTGTTTACGGTCTGCAGTTGCAAGCGTTTTGATTGGGGATTACAAGCGTCTCTGGTTAGCAATCTTTATCAGAGCGTCTTAATCGGCGATTGCAAGCGTCTCCATAGTTAAATTTTTTGTAAATTTCAAGACTAGACTGAAAATTCAAGACTAATTCCAGACTTTCCAAGACCATTATTAAATTCAATACTAATTCAAGACTTTCCAGATTTTCAAGACTACTAGACACCCTGAAAATACAATATTTTTTTTTTTTAAGTTCTTTTGAATGGTCTCTTTGAAAATTGATGATTTAAAATTTTTAGGGTGAAAAATACCAAAAACCCCTAATTTGACCTTTTTTAAACCCCATAAAACCCTGTTCCGAATCAAGGTCTGTAAAGGAAGAAGCATAACTTCTTCCAAGGTCAGCCGTATAGCTTTTTTTTTGTGTTCCGGATATGAAGCGTCTAAACTAAAACGGAAGTCAAGTTACGTTATAATATTTACCATTACACAGCTGATTAAGAAAGAGAATGAAGCAGTCTTGCCACGGGTACGATATTTATCGTAACGACGCCATATTACTCTACTTTAAATTTGGATTATTAGTTGATAACAAGCAATTATGTAATGACCAAATTACAAATTATCAATCAAGGTAAATCTAAAACCATAAATTCTGCCCTATTTTGCTTTGAAATTCCTTATTTTAGTAATTGTTGAGACAAAAAATTCCCAACGCAAACGAGAACGATTTTTGTTTGCTGTTTTGTTGGCAACACTTGCGACATCCATGGATGTCGCAGAAAGTAACACCATTGCTCTTATGGGATGCGGCTCTCCTGGCCCTGGCCTATAGTCTCCTTGGTTCCGAATGTCCTATCAACCTGGTTTTCGAACTTAACCTGAAGAACGCTGTCTTACACCTTACCAATTTAAATCGAAATAAAAGGTGTCTTTCAAAGTTTATTGTGTAAACAAACACATATATATGAATTTGAACAGACGGTGTTTTTGGCTCCTATGGACCTCAAAACAAAAAAGTAATATGGTCCCGGCCTTAGGTCTTATCATGAGTATTATCGTAATAGCGTATTCCCTAGAGGGAAATTCGCTAATATTCCCTGTAGAGAAATTGGCTAAAAATAAAACAAAGTGTTCCAATAATAAAGTAAAAACTAACATTATAACAATGAACACAATAGAAATATACATTATTAATAGGTAATTAATGTATAAAAATAATACGTTTTACCCACTACTTAGTAATTCTGATTTGTAAGAGGGGTCAAAAATCGAGACGGTCGGATTGTGCCACTGCAATTTTTCCTGACTTTTGGCACTTTTCCCCTATTTTTTCCTGACTTTCGGCATTTTTCAAACTTTTTCCTGACTTTTCCTGACCAAAACCCAAAAATCCTGACTATTCCTGACTTTTAATGTCTGTGGCAACCCTGTACATGTCTCAATATTACAGTATATATATGCAACTTTTACATAGCTGTTAATTTTAGTTATCATTGATGGGCCATTCATTTGTTGTTTACAGGTAGGCTATTTTTTAAACTCAATGATCAGATTGACACCTTGAGCAGGCTAGGTAATCCATATAGCCTACAGTACAGCCCTAAGGCGAACAGTTCGTATCTTTCTGTAATAGCGTACAATATGGACAAAACTTTCTGCAAACATAATCTTAGCTTAAAATACATATTACATTAATAATCATCCTTTCAGACTTACTATTGCAAAACAGAGAGGATTATGTTGTTTATAATGCTTTACAAATTACCTGCACAAAACGGTCAATACTGTGGTGCCATCTACCTCACCGATTTGTCTGACAAGCCGAATATTTTTGCCAAGACCCATCTTTCCACTACGACCAATTTTCCTAACACACCCGGGATATCTGCAATGGCAAAACTTTCTGCGACAGTCTCTTTTCTTTTGCTACAAAGTCTCACTATGTTCTGCTTTGGGGCGGTAAAGCATTTGTATTTTTGTTATGAAAGTTGTCTTATTCTTAAGCAAAAATCATACTAATCCACTACAAATAAGGCCAATATAAATAAAAAATGACTTGCAGGCTACAAATTTTATTGCAAGATTTTGACATTTATTTCATTTCACTTAAGCTACATATCAGCTGTTTTTAAGAAATATTTAAATTAACATTGAAGTCAACTAGCCTATCAACCACCAAAAAAATAATTAAATTTAGCTTAGTTATTGCTTTATATTTTTGCAGTAGTCTATGCTGAAAAACGTTGCTCATCTTTCAGGCTATAAGTGTTTTTCCATGCTTAAGAGCAATATAAAACGGGATTACGCGTTATAGTAAAAAGCCACTTTCCCTCCTAGTGATGAAAACTACTATTTTCTTCCCAAAATTTTGATTTTTTCCCAGAGGTAGGCTGAAGATATTGCACTGAAGTATTTTTCTGAAAATGTTCATAAAATACACTTATTAATACAACTGAACAAGTAGGCCTACAGAACCTTAGCTAAACTAACCTAATCTTGACCTAACCTGATCTAATCAAACATAATGGGTGTGAGTTGTGTATCATGGTGTATACTATATTTTGGAAATGAAATTCCAGGTTTTTTCCTGGTTTTTTCAAGGTTTTTCTGAAATTTTCCTGGTTTTCGCGCAATTTTGAGATTTTGTTCTTTGACCGATTTTAAGGCTAACACTTGCAGATTTTTCCACTACTTGCGACAAAATTTGTTTAAAAACTTTTCTTTCTCAATGTTAGTTGGACTAAACATAATTTTCATTTTCGATCTTTGAGTTTAGCCCTTAAGTACTCACGTACTTTTTTCATGACAACTACTAACTCAGGGTCAGGGGTCCAGGACTCCCATTTATAAATATTTGTGTTTTTAAGTAAAAATATTATTGTTAAGAAAATGGAACTTGACTTCAGACATGTTTTTGGAAGTATTTAGTAAAAACTAGTTGTTGCCCGTCGATACTCGACGGATATAGCTCCATTAGTGGTAAATGAAACGCTATAATAGTGCAAACATATATGTGTAGGTAGTCTATAAAATGTACTTCTTTGAACTGCCATACCAAGAACAGTAATAGGCCTATATTTTACAGAAAATACTACGATTTTAGTTGGAGTGTCGGAAAAGTAGGCCTATTCCGTAAAACCAATAATGTTGCATCCTTGTACTTATAGGACCTACTCTTTAGTATTTTATAAACATGTCAATTTGATTGTTTAGGTAGGCGCAAACCTAATTAGTCTAAGCAGGAAACCGTTCTATTAGGTTCAACAACATAAGAAATAAGTAGGCCAATATCCACTTGTAGGCCTATTGGATAAATTGTTCTTAAATTTTTTTCGAAGAATTAGGAAAGGCCTAGAGTGTTGTAGGCTAACTTATGATGGTTGGCTTTAACAAATATTGGTGTATTAGGGTAAGATAGAACGTAGAGAAACCATTTGTAACCACTTCCATATCGCAATATTTATGCTGTAGTGTGCAAGTTTCAATAACTATCCAAATTTAAAGAATACAAATTTATTTCACACAAAATTACATAATTTTAGTTGGAGTGTCTGTCAAAGTAGGCCTATAGGCATATGCCTTAAAAACAATAATGCTGCACCCTTACTATGTAACACAGACACTCTTTAGTATTTTATAAACATAAACAATTGATTGTTTACTTAGGCCTAAACCTTAGTAGCCTAATCAAAGCGTTATATTAGTTAAAAACATCAAAAAATAAGCAAGCCTAAACTATCAATTTGTAAACGTGTTAGTTTAATAAATAAGTTTTTTGAGTTTGAACAGGCCTATAAATATTTTAATGTATCTATTTTGCTTAAAATAAATATCGGTGCCATCAGTAAAACATTTATTAGTGACGCCGTTATTGGACACATTACAAAAAGTTTAATTGTGAAGATGGGTCTGGAACCCGGGCGTCTGATTTGGAGTAATTCACGCTACCGACTGCGCCACAAATACTGTCGTTTAGCGAAGTAAATGCAAAGCATTACAACGTTGCAAACGACAAATTGATTGCACAAAATTTCCGATACATCCGTTTCTTTTAATACAAATGTGAGCAATTTATTTAAACTAAACCTTTACAATTTAGTCTTAATTTTAAAGCAATCAGCTATTTTACATAATTAAGCAACTTTCTTTCCATTTAAAGGATAATATATCATAATAATTGTCAACGTTTTTAGGTACTGTACTGACCATAATAAACCAAATCCTTCATGAACTTTTGTTCATCCACTCTATATTTAGACAAAATATCTCGTGTGTTTACAATCAGCTGATTTAAATCGTGTAAAATAATATTAAATTGTTAAGGTTTGAAAATGTCGACATTTTTAATTTAAGGGAGTAAGATAACGTTAATTATATCATTAAGCAACTTTCTTTTCATAAATGACAATACATCATAATAATTGTAAACGTTTTTAGGTACTGGCCATAATAAACCAAATCCTTCATGAGCTTTTGCTCATCCACTGTATTTAGACTAAATACCTCGTGTGTTTACAATCAGCTGATTGAAAGTGTGTAAAATAAATAAATTGTAAAGGTTTGAAAATGTCAATATTTTTAATTTAAGGAAGTAAGATAATGTTAAAGTAAATAAAGTCTGCTAATATACAAAGGTTTACGTTTTATTTGGTACAAACTGCGTGTAAATTGGTCCAGTGGAAGTCTCAGACGAACTGTCCAAAGGATTGGAAATGTTGGCTTTTTTCCCCATTTTAAATCTCCATAAGAAAAGTTTATTTTTAATTTTTGACCGATTTAACGTAAACATTTTTGAAATACGAATAAAACCTGCTAATATAGAACCGAAAACGTTTATTTTGGTACAACCCGCATGTAAATCGGTCCAGTAGAAGTCACAGACGAAGTGTCCAAAGGTTTTTTAACTTTGTGTTTTAAATATATAGATACGTTTAAGCAGTAAATAAAGCGGTAAATACGTTAAATACGGTAAAGCGTATGTTTTTTTTTATTTTTATTTATTTATTTTTTTTTTTTAATATTTGACCTTTTTACTTCCTTAACTTTTTTTAAGTTGTTCAAAAAAATTTCATATGTACTCATTTTCAAAACACGGTAAAACTAACATTATATCAAAAAATTTAAAATAAATAATAAAATTTCAGGGTATAAATAATGATTTATCTTTTTAATTCAATAAGGGTTTTGTCCGTTACAAATCCCTTTTTCCCTTGACCAACTTAACCGATTTTAAAAATTAAGGTGTCATTTTAAAGTTTACGATCTTAAGCTGTGAAGATGAAACACTAGTACTCGTTCGAGATCCCCTCGAGGTACCTCAATGCACCATTTATACACCATACACTGTGGCAATTGCCAGCAAATAACCTGGCCAAATCCAGGTCGTTGACATTTGAAGGTACTAAGCGGTACAAGAGTATATAAAAAAATATTACAGCTAGAAAAAGAAAAATATACGATCTCAGGGTCTGTGAACACCCAGCGTGAGGACTTAAGGGTATGTGTTATGCCCATAGGCTTCAACTTTTTTCCATGGTCTTAAATTTCTTTGATTAACCTTATGACATTTAAGCAAAATATTATTATAAAATATAGTGATTATCATCTTGTAAATAATAAATTAAGAAATAGACAGTAGATAGTTATATACTAATTTTGAACAACAAACTTTTATAAAGTCAATACTTAAGGGTGCAATGCCATCACTTCTAATGAATCGAGTGGGGTGGACATAAGTGTAGCAGGTGTCCAACTTAAATGGTAGCTAGTCCATCAGCGTCCATCAGCGTTTGTGGGCGTCTTCGGTCGAGTGATAGGTGCATCTTTCGTCGGCGGGTCGCGTGCGTTTCCGGTCCGGCGGTCACGAGCGTCTAGATCGGCGGTCGGGAGCATCTTGGTCGGCGGTCGCGAGCATCTAAATCGACGGTCGCGAGCGTCTAAATCGACGGTCGCGAGCGTCTATGGTCAGCTGCCACGAGCGTCTAGATTAGAGGTCGGGAGCATCTTGGTCGGCGATCGCGATCGTCTATATAGATTGAGGGTCGCGAGTGTCTCCGGTCGGCGGCCAGGAACGTCTAGATCGGCAGTCAGGAGCATCTTGGTCGGCGGTCGAGAGCGTCTAAATCGACGGTCGCGAGCGTCAACGGTCGACGGCCGCGAGCGTCTCCGGTCGGCGGCCGAGAGCGTCTCCGGTCGGCGGCCGAGAACGTCTATATCGGCGGTCGGTAGCGTCTTGGTCGGCGGTCGCGAGCGTCTTCGGTCGGCGGCCGAGAGCGTCTAGATAGGCGGCCGAGAGCGTCTCTGGTAAGCTGCCACGAGCGTCTAGATCGGCGGTCGGGAGCATCTTGGTCGGCGGTCGCGAGCGTATAGATCGACGGTCGCGAGCGTATAGATCGACGGTCGCGAGCGTCTACTTCGGCGATCGGGAGCATCTTGGTCGGAGGTTGGGAGCGTCTCCGGTCGGCGGAAACGAGAACGTCTAGATCGGCGGTCGGGAGCATCTTGGTCGGCGGTCGCAAGCGTTTCGGTCGGTGGGTGCGAGCGTCTCCGGTCGGCGGCCGAGAGCGTTTCCGGTCGGCGGTCGAGAGCGTCTCTGGTCGGCGGTCTAGAGCGTCTCTGGTCGGCGGTCACGAGCGTCTCTGGTCGGCGGTCACGAGCGTCTAAATCGACTGTCGCGAGCGTTTCGGTCGGCGGCCGAGAGCGTCTACGGTCGGTGGGTGTGAGCATCTCCGGTCGGCGGCCGAGAGCGTCTAGATAGGCGGTCGAGAGCGTCTCTGGTAAGCTGCCACGAGCGTCTAGATCGGCGGTCGGGAGCATCTTGGTCGGCGGTCGCGAGCGTTTAGATCGACGATCGCGAGCGTCTCCGGTCGGCGGCCAGAAGCGTCTCCGGTTGACGCCAACGAGCGTCCAGATCGGCGTTTGGGAGCATCTTGGTCGGCGGACGCGAGCGTCTAGATTGACAGTCGCGAGCGTCTCCGGTTGGAGGCCACGAGCGTCTAATTCGGCGATCGGGAGCATCTTGGTCAGAGGTTGGGAGCGTCTCCTGTCGGCGGGAACGAGAGCCTAGATATGCGGTCAGGAGCTTCTTGGTCGGCGCCGGACCGGAAACGCACGCGACCCGCCGACGAGTATGTAGATCGACAGTCGCGATCGTCTCTGGTCGGCGGAAACGAGCGTCTAGATCGGCTGTTGGGAACATCTTGGTCGGCGGTCGCGAGCATCTAGATCGTCAGTCGCGATCGTATCCGGTCGGCGGCCAGCAAGAGCGTCTAAATCGGCGGTCGGGAGCATCTTGGTCGGCGATCGCTAGCATGTAGATCGGCAGTCGCGATCGTCTCTGGTCGGCGGCCACGCGCCGATTAAAATTCCCGGATTATCACGAAATTCCTGGTTATTTCCCGGTTTTTTCCTGGTCTGTTTTAATTCCCGGCATTTTCCCGGTTTCCCGGTTTTTCCCGGTTGGTATACACCCATACAGTATATGCCTTCAGACTACTGTGCCTTTGATGACTAGGCTATATAAAAAATCCCACCAAACCACACTTCATGTTATAACCTAACAGACACCCCAACAAAACCCCACCAATCAACCACACATCTTTTATGACTACGGTTGACTCACTCTCTTACGGACTCTGATGGTGCACTCACAAATATATATATTAATAAAAGGTAAACTGCTTAAATGCCGTGACCTTAAAAGAAGCCCATCTCTTTGTCTGTACACGAAAAAATAAATAATGCTTAAAAAACTTATACCATACTACTAATTTTTTTGTTATTAAATTCTGAACAAATCTATGGCTTTTGTTTGTAACATTATACAAAATTAATTTTACTATCACCCTAAATAATGATAAAATCCGTGACTCCTAATTTCTGAGGCAATAATAATTTCTGAGATTGATAACATCCAAAAATATTACTGAAAAACATCCTTATATTACTTGATAAGTAATGAAAAGTCATTTCTTAACCTTATATGACTCAAGATAGAACAGACGACAGATTCGGGACAGACTGTCTGCTGATTTCACAACTCATCATGTTGCCTACACCTCATCCATAGAAGAAAAACCTGATGGCAATATAAATATGCTTTACCAACCAGATAGAATTGATTTACCTAAAAACGAAGTTTAGCAGATGATTTTTTGTTTAACCCTCCGAGCGTTATTCGTCGATTTTTCGGTCCAGCTTTTCGACCTCCGAGCGTTTGAGTCGATTTTTCGACTCTTTGAAAACGCAATGTAACTTTATAGTGAATGACAAAAACGGACTCGTGAACGCTACCCGCCGTTACCGGGAGGTTCTAAGCTATTCAAAAACACCCATTTCATTGAATATTACAAACAACCAAATGATTGGTTGTTTGTAATATTCAATGAAACATCTGGGGAAAAACTGTTACTATCTGCTAACTTTGTAAACAATGAAATAATTTTTTTTAAGAATTATTTTAAGGTTATAAATGATTAAAAGTGTTACTAATACTGTTAATTTACATTATTGGAATAAATTAATATGTTTTATTAGGTCTATAACCATAAATATGAGTAGGAATCAGTATAATATTCCTAGCTTTATTTTACATGGACATATTTTACCATATAACATTTTACCATATATATTTTAACATATATTTACCATTTTAACATATGTTACATTTTAACATATATTTTACCATAGGACATATTTAGTTTCATTCAACACACATTTTTTTCAAATGCTTCTAGCCTATATTAATTATATATTTTCTTGAAGTGCATAAAATTCCAAACAAAATGTATATCTTGGAATTTAAATTATGTGTTTCTAAAATTATTTTTGGGGAGAGCAAAGTTAAATTTAATATTTTTTTGCAATTTTATAATTTTTAACCTTTAGCCTAATTTTGGAAACAATAAGTGATGGCGATAATTGTTGTATTTTTAGATAGTCCATTTTATCTACTTTAATATAATATATACATTTATAGTGCTAGGTCATAAAATACATTTTTTACTAATTTTTATTTAAAAGGATGCAAAACCTTAAAAAAATGCGTAACGTTCCAGGGGTGCTATATTGAACGCTCGGAGGGTTAAAATATAGGTTTGTCAAACTTAAAAATATGCCTCTGATAAAAAAATAAAGCCAAAATATTTCAGTTCAGCTAAAATACAAAGTCAATACGTCGTTACCAAAATTTGTGGTTTCACGGAGTAAGGAAAGCTGTATTCTTTCTCTTCTGCTTAAGTCTGTGATAAAAGCATAACAACTTTTACGTATGCTTTACCAACCAGAAACATTGATTTATCTAGAAACGGATTTTAGTATATAATTTTGGAGTGTTAAAAATGTATTATTTCCAATCTTTAATATATTTCTTTTGAAAAAGAAACATTGTTCAGTCCAAATTAAAAGTCAATACGTGTTTCCAAAGAACATTAAAGTTTGTTCCTTTTACCTCTATGGTAGTTTGATTACGTAACGATCTTAAGCCAAAAGCCTGTCCCAGAACATGCCAAGTTCTAAACTTTGTTTTGTTGAGACTGCCTGATTCGAGTGAAGACAAAGACGTTAAAAATTATTCTCAAAACATCGAATTTGGTTTTAAATGTTAAAATGGAAGTCTTTGACTGCCGGTTTTCTTATTACTGTATTGGTGAAAAACTAAGTGAATCACAGTATTTGGTAAGATCACGGCATTTGGGTGTTTTACCTTATCCTCTTGTATTCAAATATAGATTAGGTTAAAAGTAACTTTTTATAATAAAAAAAATCTTTTAGACTTTTTTTTTGTAAAATGGTGTGCGCTGTAGGAATTAAATATCCTAAATATTAAAGAATAAACAAGCCAAATTCCATGTTTATCCATGGTGGTAGAACAAGACGCCGCAATCAGTTTTGTACTATCTGTTTTCATTCACGAGATATACGGTAACCAGTTTTGTAATACTAAATTACAAAAAAAAAAAAAAAAAAAAATCAAAAAACTGTTTTTTCTAAGATTTTTTTTTAAAGAATATTTTTCTAACGAATATAGACTTTTTATCACCAGATATCCCATACTAAAATAATAATTTAATTTTGATGGAACTTAAATTTGTTAAATAAATGTAAAGGTAGGGTTGTGGACTACAATTTAAAGTATTTTTTTTGCGTTGAGTATGATCTGTTTTCGTTCTCAAAATAATAGGTTTTCTTGTACAAATAAGTTTCCAGAGATTTTTGAATTTTTTTAAAATTGTAGTTTTAAAAAAAACTGTATATCTCGAGAATGAGAACAGATAATCAATACCCCCGTTTCAGCAGACTTGCTTACTCAGAGAATTTCCATCGAAATTTGAGATTTGGTTTTTTCCCCATGAACACTATAGGAATGAGTATGTAGGTTTGGGGGGGGGGGGGATATTGTTAGAAAAGGTTAGTTATTACGAAATATAATGATTAAGTAAGGTAAATATAAATTGTATCAATATTTGGCATTTTTAAATTTTCCCCATAAACTACATGGGGGTGAGTATGTAGGTTTGCCGCCATTTGGGTGTTGTAAGCAAATATCAGTTAAACCCTACCTAGTGAAGGTACATACCAAATTAGAGTAAGTTATGTCAATAAATAAGCGAAATACAGGGTTCTATTGATTTCCCATAAGATCGATTAAATGGGAAACCTATTTTTAGCTGTTCTCTGTAATCTGTTAAGCTAAGTTAAAAGTTCAAAATACTAAATTGTTTTTTTTTTCTCTTCTAAATTATTTGAGTTAAAATTGTTGAATTTTAAAATTTGAGGTCCAAAAATGCCAAAACCCCATTTTTGACCCCTTTGAAACCCCACAAAACCCCGTTCCCGTAACTCGATCTGGTTCGCAAACTCATGAAAATAGACCTGGTATTACACATTCATACCAAATTTCATCAAAATCGGAGGTTCCTTTCAAAAGTTATCGGTACCACAGACACATAAATAGATAGATAGATACATATATATATACATGTATATCTATTTCATTACTTACATATACATTAAAATGAACGAACGGTGTTTTTGGCTTCTTTGGACCTCAAAATGAAAAAGTAACATGAACCTGGGCTTAGGTCTTACCATGGCTACTAACGTAATAGCGTATTCCCTATAGCAAAATTCGCTGAAAACGGATTGCGGTGTCTTCTTCTACACAAAAAATCGCTTAGAAATAATGGGTCACAACCCTACCTTTACCTACATTTAAGAAAATCAAGGTCATTCCAAATATGTCGGATTTAAGATGGCAGAAAAAAAGTGAACCACAAAAAAAGTATAAAGTAATCAATGATGTTTGGTGGTGGTGGTTGGGAGTCGATATCTTGAGAAATGCGGGAAAATTAGGGGGGGGGGGGGGTATTAAAAACTCACCCTGTATGTGACAATCGGTAGTCAACGTGTTAAAATGCCAAGGTTTAAAACACAGGTTTGCTGTTATAGGGGTTTTCGACCAAATATTCATTACTCATCACCTAATGAATGTATATATAGGCCTACCAAATTTTATTAAAAAAAATAAGTGATATATAATATTTTATTTATTTCCCATAACAATAACATAGAAAGAACTTTTTGGTATTTTCTCTGTAACCAGAGAAGCTAAGTTAAGGTAAAACACCTAAATGCCGTGATCCTACCAGATATTGTGATTCAAGGAGTTTTTCACCATTAATAAGAAAACCAGCAGTCAAAGACGTCCATTTTAACACTGACAGTCAAATTCGATGTTATGAGATTATTTTTGAACGTCTTCACTTGAATCAGGCAGTCTGAACCAAACGTAGTTTTGAAGGCAATTAATAGGTTACATACCTCGTCTAACAGTTCAGGATAATCGCATCCACGACATGTTTCGCCGCTACAGCAGCATCCTCAGGTGTCAAATACAAAAATGTTTCATCCGGAAAGGAATCGTTGAAATGATAAAATTGACGAACACAACACAGTCACAATAAATAAATAAAACATATACAACAAGGACACAGTTAACATTCCGGGTAGGTCTACCACGTACACGCACATCGACCATGTACGGAGAGCAGACTGGCTAATGATCGTTACGTAATCAAACTACCATTGAGGTAAAAGGAACAAACTTTCATTTCCAATATTTTCTTTTTATACTAGAATTTTATATTTAGGCTATAGTGAATAATAATATGATGAATGTAAAGTTTATTGGTGTTTTTATAGATGACAAAAACATTTAAGTTATTAAAAAGGCATCACGGACTTAAGCAGTGAAACAATACAGTTTTCCATATTCCTTGATTAAATCACGGACTTTGGAAACACGTATTGCCTTTTAATTTGGACTGATTATGTTTCCCTTTCAAAAGAACTTTATTTAAGATTGGAAATAATACATTTTTAACACTCCAAAATTGTATTAAAGTCCGTTTTTACATACGGTAAATCAATGTTTCTGGTTGGTAAAGCATACGTAAAATTGTTATGCTTTTATCACAGACTTTAGCAGAAGAGGAAGAATACAGCTTTCCTTATTTCGTGAAACCACCGGATTTTTGGTAACGATGTATTGACTTTGTATTTGGGCCGAACAATGTTTATTTTCATCAGAGACATATTTTTAAGTTTGACAAACCTATATTTTAAACATTTCAAAATCATCTGCTAAAGTTCGTTTTTTAGGTAAATCAATTCTATTTGGTTGGTAAAGCATATTTATATCACCATCAGGGTCTTCCTCTATGGATGAGATGTTGGCAACATGATGAGTTGTGAAATCAGCAGACAGCTGTCATCCGTTCTATCTTAAGTCGTATTTTAAGGATAAGAAATGACTTCTCATTACTTATCAAGTAATATCACGATGTTATTCAGTAATTTTATGGATGTCATTAACATTTCTTGCCTCAGAAATTAGGAGTCACGGATTTTAGCAGCACAATCACGGACATTGGTCGCGTGGAGTTATGTCAGAATGGCAAAACAATGAAACGGCATTATTTAGGGCGAGAGTAAAATTAATTTCATATAGACCTAATGTTACAAACAAAAACCATAGATTTGTTCAGAATTTAATAAAAAAAATTAGTAGTATGGTAAGTTTTTTAAGCATTATTTATTTTTTCGTGTACAGAAAAAGAGATGGGCTTTCCTTAAGTTCACAGCATTTAAGCAGTTTACCTTAATGATTATTAAATAAATTATATTTATTTTTATTTACGGGAAAAATTTTTTAATTTAGGGTTGAAAACGCCAAAAACCCCATTTTGAGCCTTTTGAAACCCCATCAAACATTGTTCCCTGTAGTGCGATCATCCTGGTTTTTGAACTTAACCGGAAGAAAACTACCCTACACCTTCATACCAAATTTCAACGGAATCAAAGGTTTTTTTTTTTTTAAATGAAGTTATTGTATAAACTGACACATATAGATATGTATGTACATTGATGTTCAGATATTCCTATATATGAATTTTAACGAATGGTGTTTTTAAATTCTAGGGACCGCAAAATAAAAAATTAACATGCTTCCGGGCTTAGGTCTTACCATACGTATTACCATAATAGGCTAGCGTATTCCTTATTGGGAAATTCGCGATTGACACATGCCTTTAGCCTAACTTACATTTAACAAAAACAAATAAAACATTTAATTTTTTAATAAACAACGACATTGAATGAAAATAGCCTGGATGGGAAGGGGTTACCTATACTGTATAGCCTACCTATAGTTTAATAGACCAACATGTTACAAGCTGAATCAGTCTTAACTTGGCTTGAAGTATTTGTGTGCCTATCAGTCATGAGCCTAGAGATTTTGTCATAGGTAAGTTTTACTCGACAACTCTTCTCAATCTCCCATCTCCAGAAACTTAAAAGCTCAGATTCTAAGAAAATTTTCATGGATAAAAGTAAATTTAGCTATTCAGACAATAATAATTCAGAATTTTGTTGATCAGCTCATGGAACGGAAACGTACCTAAGTTAGGCTACAGTACATAGGTATAGTTTTGAAATTTAGGTTATCACTCAAGTCTAAATAATAGACAACCAGTTCTTGGTCTAGTTTATTTCTGCAGATAGGCCTAGCCCTATGCTTAACTCAAGCTAGCTTAGGCCTAGGCCTAAGATACAAGGCTAAACTAAATTATATATTGGTAAGTTAAATTAACTTATTACAATAGGCTAGGACCAATTAGGCCTAACCTAATAAATAAGCTTAGACCCAGACTAGCCTAGTTACCTAATTTCAACTGGATATTACTCTACGGAAAAGCTAGGCCTAATTAACTTATTTACTGTTTAAAATTAGTTGTAATTTAATTGAATAAAAAATAAATAATGGTTTGGTTTCAATTTTAATTTTTAGTTCAACAAAGACAAGTAGGCCTAACCAGATTTCTAAAAGAATTGAGGAGAGATAAGCCAAAGCAATAAACCTCCTATTTATTATACAATTAAGGTGAATGAACATGTTTTAGGTTATAACTGAGTGTAGGCCTAGGCCTAAACCAAATTTTGGCTTGGTTAGCTTAGACCTAGGTAGAGGATGAAATCTGGAAGAGGATCAACTGACAGATAACTGAGAGGCTTATAAAATTTTCCTTTCAACGCAATAAGCATTAATATTGATGATTTGATGGTTAAAAATCAATTTAACTTGGTTGCTATAGCTGGTGCATAAAATAAATACAAGAAAAATCATTAAAATAAGTAAGGATCCTGGAAAGCAGGAAGTCAGAAGATGGAAGCTATTCTGCTTACAATTAGGCTATTCCGTTGTTTACAGTTTTCGAGGTCATAGCGTAAGATTTAATTTTTATCATAGAACACTTAAATATTTAATAAGTTAAAAAAATAAAATTTCCACTTACGCGGGAGATCTAAAGTTTCTATTTTCCAAATAAATGTTAACTCCACATCCACATCAAGAATCCTTCCATATTTTTTCACTGCTTGCCAGTTACAACGAAAATCAAAAAAGTCCAATAATATAATTACATAAAAAACAAGTTTAAATCTTTTAATTTCTTTTTACATTTAAAATATTTGTTTGTCGGTAGAAAGAAAGATTTTTGGGTTAGTTCATATTAAAACTAAGTAATCAAAAATATTTATGTTTATTAAATAGCAGACGTTAACATGGGTTGAGTATTCTGGCTCGATCATATGATCGCTTCTTCTGTGGCACCAGGGCTTGGTCAGTTTGCTGCTGAAGGATTTTGATCAAATTTGACTTCTTTTCGTGAAATCTACTATTAAATTTACCAGCCATGGCGTTGAGCGATGCCGATGTACAAAAACAGGTACGAAATTTACGTTTATATCAGTTTTAAGCCTTCAAATCTAAACTAGTATTAAGATCAATTATGTCAGCCCTAGTTCTACCTCTCCTTTCACCTATAACTTGACAATTTATTTGGGGTTTTTAGGTCATTAAGTTATATTTTTTATTCAATTTACCTTCGCAATCATACCAGGAATAAGTTTTCCTAGAGCGTAAAGTAATATACAAAAGACAGGCTAAAATGCTAAAACTGGGATTTCTCAAGAGTCATATGACTGCAGTTATCAAATTGACCTTTGATGCTAGCCTAGTCTACAATTTTTCTTCTTGACAAAAAATATTGTTACATTTCTGTAATCTTCATTTAAACTAAAACCAGGGGCTTATAAATGTAGCCTAAGTTATTTAATTCAAGGATAAGCCTTGGTTGAATGGCCTTGGAGCATAATTTAATCCTTTAAGCCTAGTCAGCAAAATTTAACCCTTCTAACTTAGTGTTCAATGCTGCACTCCTGCAGCTGAATTAATTTTTGTTTAGAATTTTACGGAGAACTAGAAAACATATAATTAATATAGGCCTAGGCCTAGGCAAGAAGTTGAGAAAAATGGAATAAAACGAAATGGGTCATTCTCGCAAAAAGGGGTTTTTACTGTCCAAGCATGACACATAATATTACATCACTAAATATTTTAAAATGTTCATAAAATTAATTAAGTATATTGTATAAACTACTTAGTAAACACTACATATAAAAGAGAAAAATTATAATAAATTATAAAAAACTTCGTTAGCCTACTCCATTGTTATTAGGATCGATGTTAAAATTTCAATTTTGCGATCAAAATTGTGCGATGAAAACTATCGAATCAACAAAGATATTGAGTTTAGAAAATAATACAACCTAACAATCTAACCTTAAACCTCTGTCAGAGATGTTTATAACAACAAAATCAATGTGATTTAGGGTAGAGTTTCATATAGCGCCTACATTTCATCCGAATGAAAATATCGATCAATATGATCGATACATCGCATCGGATCAATCAATGCGATTGATATATCGCATCGGATCAATCAATGCGATTGATATATCGCATCGGATCGATCGATACGATTGATATATCGCATCGGGTCAAAATTTCTATGTATGTATATCTAATCATATAAGTTAGGTAGGCTAACTATGTTTGCACATAAAAATTCACAATTTGGTATATTGTTGCTAAAAAGTACAATAGTTAAAATGTTGATCAAAATCTAAACCTAAATCTCTAAAAAACTTATTAGTCAATGTAAGTTATAACTTATTTGATTTTTCTTTTTTAACATGAAAACTGAACACTAACACTACTAGGCCTATATCTATTTTCATTTTCATCCCCTCACCAGTGCTCCATACTGCTCACACAACATTTTCTTTGGTAGGTATCAGTTCATTATCTTGTAAAAATCTATCACATTGCTCATATCTATGACCCACCTAGTATAAACTTTCTATTATAAATAGGTTACTGTAATAGAAAGTTTTCTGAAACTCAAGAGACTAATCAAAATAACAAAACTATCCATACGGAATAATATGAAATCACCTAGTAAAATCTTGGTTTAAATGTTAGATAAACAAACAATAATATTTAGTAAATAAATATAAAAAATTCTCAAAAAGTTTAAAATATTTCATCCGATGCGGCGTATTGATATTTTATCCGATGCGATATATCGATCGTATCTATCGATATTTTCATTCGGTAGAAAAGTAGGCACTAGGCCTATATGAAACTCTACCCATCAATGTGATCGGCCGATAGTTTATTACATTACTTGGGTCACCACCAGCTTTAAGGATAGGAATGATGTGTCCTCTTTTCAAGGGGTTACAAAAATTCCACTTTCGAGGGATTCATTTAAAGAGATGTTGAAGTAGTGTACACAGTAGGTCTTCACAGTGTCACAGGATGGATGGAGATATGTTTTCAAGTCCAGCACCTTTGTTGATTCTAAGATGTTCAAGTTTTACTTTAACATCGTTTGTTGACACCTTTATCGATCCAAGGCAGTTGACAATTGGATAATCCACCTCAGGTGCAGAAGTGGTAGAAGTGGTCTTAAGTGTACAAAATTTGGTAAATCAGGTGACTTTTTCTTCACTTTGACAAGCCCCTAAAAGACCCGAGGGTTAGAGGAGATTTTGGCTTCTAAATATAATCTGTTTTACGTGAAGCAAAGTTAAAATTGCATGTTTAACACCAATGCGCCTGAAATACGTAGGCCTATACCATTGACTTTGTACACTACGTGAGTAGACTTCTCATAGCATAGGCGTGTGTGAAGCATATTGACGGTGGTGCGATCTCGTGTGGCATCCATCGAAGTACATGTAACATATGATAGATAAATCAGTATTCCCACTCTTCTAAACCAAGGATGAAACATTTTATAACTGAAAGTTATGTTTATGTTTTGGTAAAATATTTTTTCAGCACTGTAAATTCAGCTGAATAATAACAACCTCTATGGCAGCGAGTCTGGTGCGGCGTCCACCGAACTTCCAAATTTTTGCCTCAAACTAAATGCATTGGACGAGAGGTCTATTCACGTTAGTGTACATAGTCAATGCCTATACTAAGGTTATTCAAGGTCAAGTGCTCATTGTCAGACTTTCTCTATCACGGCCTAGATGCATGGTATTCATCATTAATCAGTTCGCTGTATATTATAATTTGATGCAGTTTTACTTTTAAAAGGAATAATAATAAAATTTTTATTGCCATTACAACATGGTAAGTTGGAAGCAATGTTAAAATACAATAATTTTGATATTCTATTAAAATTAAAAAAAAAAATCTTGTGTATTGTAGTTTAATTCTATAACTCAAAAATTCCAGGAAACATTTTTGTAGTTTGACTATGTTTAAAATTAATTTTGTTTATTTATTTTGGCAATGGACCATTAATTCATCAATACTATTAAATGAGTTTTCAACAGGCCCGGATTATCCACTAGGCCAACCTAGGCCATGGCCTAGAGCTTCAGCCGGGGAGGGGGCGGCAAACAGACCTTTTTTTACTACGTTCCAGTCAAAAAATTATTTAACTGCAAACATAATTTAATTTTGGGGTGGGTTTTCACATTTTTTTATTAAATTCTTTAATAACCAGGGTAAATAGAATATTAGACAAAATAGAAAGAAGAAATATCTATCTATTTAAGCGAACTAGAGGACCCTCTAAGTTGCCGGGACCCGAGAGGCTTTTTCGCGGCGGGGACGAGCGCCCCTGATATGCCATAAAGAGTGTCTCTGGTTAGCGGTCATGAGCATCACCCCCGACTGGCGGTAAACATTGCTCTTTAATCGACATCAAATAGCACCCTTGATCAGTGTTAAATCACGTCCCTGACCGGTGACATAGCCTTCGACTGCCAGTAAAGAGCGCCCCCGATCAGCGGTAAATATTCCCCTATAATTGACGGTAAATAGCGCCCCGTGGCCTTGACCGTTGCCTTGTAAGGTTTGCCTTGACCTTGTTCCTTTGCCCTGGATTTAAATTTAGCCCTTTTTCTATATTACACTTTATACAGGGTGATTCAGAACTAACTGCCAACATTTTAGGGCATTCTTCCTGGATCAAAAACAAATATGAATATTGTAATCATAGTAATAATGTCAAAATGCCGCCAGTTACCTGTCTACACAGTCACCATTTTGTTTTTTACACATATTAATTTTTATTTCCACATTGGATGTTTTTTTTGTCTTCAATTAGGGCATGAATCTTTATCACACCAATGTCCATTTCGAGAGAAAATAATAATTTTTTCTGATGTGTGTTTTCAAAATGGCGGCCATTTAAAAGTTTGAACTCAGATAGCTCAAAAACGGTAATTTTTTAAAACTTTTAATAGGGACTAAAAAGTTGACAAATAAAATTATCTAACTAAGGATACTAAGTTTGTATGGATATGATAGCAAAAAACGGAGTTACATGGATTTTTCTCTTAAAATAACCTAAATCTATATATTAATAGGCAAGCATGTTTCATTTCCTCCTTTTTTCTCAGCTCGTGTTCATCTTAGGATAAATCCGAGCATACCGTTAGAAAGGTATAGTACTGTAGATGAGCAGAATCACATTCTAATTCACATCAGACTCAAGGGCTACGCCCCACAGGCTTTCAAAGTTTCAATGTTAATCTTATAGCCCAGTAACTTTAGATCAATAAGGTAGCAAACCTAGACATGAAAGATGTAAAGCTGATTTTTGGCATGGTGATAGTGTATGATAGGAAGAGTGTTTCCTGAAAGTTCCCCGAATTTCCCCCCCTTGCTTCCCCTTTAAACCCCCCTTTCCCCCCGCACGTGGTTGAAAGTGTAGTGTTTGACTAAATCGCTGATATCTTTTGACACAAATTAGCTAGCGGCATATTTTTTTCGTATTTAGACTCCCCGTTAAATGTACTTTAATAAAATAAACTTAAAAGTAGAATTATCACTATTGGTTGGGTTTATATTAGCATGATAAATAACAAATATTATTGCATTTTTAATGAGAAATGATAGATTTTGTCGAATATTGTTCTTTTAATCTGTTCTACGGCAATATGTTTGGAACAAAACTTTATACCTGTTTAATAAGCTTTATAAAAATATATAACAATATATATTTTAATTTAAATTGTTGCCGAATGAAGCAATTTAAATTCAGGCTTCAAAGTAGCCGCAGCGCTCACTCAGCGCGTCATTAAACTTTGACAAGTAAATATTGCTAAATGGCTAGTTTTTATTTACCTATTGTTTACACACCATGTGAGAATATTTAACGAGGAAAATATGTACAATGAATGATTTAAAATAAAGAGTTGGTATTTATAAGAAAGACAACAATATTGGCGATAAGTTAGAGTTTATTTATCTTACAGTTAACAAAAACTACTTAAATAAGGTTGGCAGGACTGTTAAATCGCTAATGATTTACAAGTCAGCTGTAAATAACAATCAGCTGTTTGTTGACTATTTCATTGTTGCTATCAAACGTTTGCAAATATTGCCTTAAGGGTGTTTTTGTTTAGTACGTAGAAACAGTTAAAATTTTTGTCAAGGTTTTTACTGATTTTGTTTTGGTGCGTGTCAAAGTAATAGCTTTGTTTTTATTGATGTTACATTGTGTTTGGCTGTGGTTTTTACTTTTGTGCAGTTCTTTTAATGTTTTGGAAATGGACAAATGTTTGCTTTGCGGTGAGTCACTTGATGTAGCAAGCAAACCCACAAATGAGGTTCAACGTGGTATTGATGCGTTGCGCAATGCAAGTAAACTTCGTGGTGACACTGCCGTTTTTGAAAAGCTAGTAGGCATAAGATGTGTAAAAGTTCATTCAGAATGTAGGAAAAACTATACACGGCCCTCTTCATTAAAAGCGTATTCTGTCTCAGAGCAGGAAATTGTTCCGCAGTGTTCAAGTCGGCTTGTTAGATCAGACACCGATCATGGCTTTGACATAAAAACTCACTGTCTCTTCTGTGGCAATGACCCGTCATTTAGAGCAAGCACGAAGATCCCCACGAAATACAGAAAGGTTATGCATGAAGTCCTTACTCTTTCTAAAAAAGAATCGATAGAAAAACAGGCATTGGCAAGAAACGACAAGTGGGGCCAGCTCGTACTTTCCCGAATAGCTACAGTTGGAGATTTGGTTGCTGCTGGGGTAAAGTATTGCCATGATTGCCATCTCCGTTTCTTTACATCGAAGAAAACGGACCATACAAAAGGTCAAGGTGAGATTTCATTGAAACACGAAGCATTTCTTAAACTTTGCTCCTACATGGAAAGTTCCGAAGAATGTCAATTCAGCATCAATGAACTAATGTGCAAAATGAAAGAATTAATAGACGACGAGGAGTGCTACAGTGAAAAACATTTGCTAAGGAAGCTTGATGCACATTACGGTAGGCAGATTAGTATTAGTACATTAAATGGTCAAAATTCCATAATAAGCTTCTCAGGAACTGCAAAGAAAATCTTGGTTGATTCTTGGTACGAAAGTAGGAATAAAAGTGAGGTAGATGAGCGACGACGAATAGTTGAGACTGCGGCACGTATTGTAAGGGAAGATGTCAGAAAAATGGTGTATGACACAACCACTTACCCATCTTCAGCAGATCTATCAGTAAAATCTATGATGCATCTTATTCCAGAAACACTTCAGTGTTTTCTAGATATTATAATCCAATCTAAGAGCGAAGATAAAAGTAATGTGGAGGTAAAACGGATGTCAATTGCACAGGCACTTATTTCAGCATGTCGACCTCGGTCGTTTCTTTCCCCCATCCTCAATTGCCTTGGTATGTATATACACAGGAAGCATGCCTCAAAACAACTCATTGAATTGCTAAACAGTGTAGGATTTAGCTCTAGTTACAACGAAGTTCAGCGCTACGAGTACTCCCTCATGGAACAAAGTGAACCATGCCATCGATCTGGAGAGTTCATCCAGTTTATTTTCGATAACGCTGATTTTAATGTGAGGACACTAAATGGCCACGGCACTTTCCATGCCATGGGAGGAGTTAAATGCACAACACCTGCTCCAGTTCCTGTTTCAATCCCCGTCCCGAGAATAAAAAAAGTACCGTCTGCTGCCGAGATAGCTGCGAAAGGAGAATTTCCCCTTCAATGGTATAAAAAGCCAATTATTCCAGGGTTGAAAAGTATCATTATTGAGGACGTCACGAGTTCTCTTTTCCAGTCTAATCCAGACGTGACTACACAAAAGTCCTTGGATTTATTGTGGTTAAGTTCAATCTTTATTCCAGCACCTTTGTCACCAAAGCCTCACTGGAATGGTTTTATGGAGACGCTCTACGAAAGCAGTGAATCAGGAAGCATATCAAAAATAGATGCAGTTCCTTTCATTAATTTGGACCCCAGTAATCTAACTATTATCTATACAGCTCTAAAATTTGCAGCCAATCAATGTAGGGAACAAGGTCAAACTGCGTGCTTTGTAACTTTCAACCAACCTTTGTATGCTAAAGCCGTCGAAATTGTCACTGCATGTGGATCGAGTAGTGATTTGTCCAACGTAATTGTTCGTTTAGGTGGCTTCCACCTTATCATGTCGTATTTGGGATCGATTGGACACGTCATGTTGGGAAGCGGTTTGGAAGACGCTTGGGGTGAAGTGTATGCTAAGGCATCCGTCACGCATATGATATCTGGACATGCATATGCACGGTCTGTAAGAGCCCACTTCCTAACTCAAACAGCTATAGGTATACTTCTCCTTAAGGATATTCCTGAAATTGATGGCTCCCTTTCCAATGAAATTGCAGTTTTAGTGAATTGTATGCAATCCAAAAACCTTACACCGGGCCAAGCAGCGACAGCTGATGCTGCTGTAAAATTGGGCAAGCTTCTGGATGACAAATGTAATGATCTCTCTTCAAGCAGAACTTGCAAACTTTGGATTCAATATTTCCACCTCGTTTCTGTGTTGCGTCTCTTCATTAAGGCTGAAAGAACTGGTAATTGGAACCTTCACTTACATTGTGTCAAGAAAATGCTACCTCTCTTCCATGCTGCGGGGCACATGTCTTATGCTAGATATGCACACCTGTATATTCAACAGATGGAAAACCTTCACACCAAACTACCTGCAGAAGAATTCAAGAAATTCACTGAGCAAGGTTTTTTTACGATTCGAAGAACAGAGAAGTTTTGGAGTGGAGTGTGGACTGATCTTGTAATAGAACAAGACTTGATGCGGGTTTTGAAATCTTCAGGAGGCCTCACACGTGGCAGAGGACTTAATGATTGTTCTCTTGCAAAGTTTGTACTTGCTCAGCCTCAGTGCTGGAATGTGTGCACTGCGCTCGAAAAAATAGTAGGTACTTTTTCTGGAACAAGTGAACAACATGTTGAATTGAGAGCATCTCGTAAAGGTAAGGATCATGCTGATCTCCTCAAAATCCTAAAGTGGTTTGAAGTGCACCCTCCCTTTGATAGAAGCGATAACTTACTTGTATCCTTGTCCACGGGGGTTGTAGCCGACGATACAGTAAATTGTGATTCGGCAATGGAAGTTGGTCTAGAAGGAGTTCGTGAAATTGTTGGAAATAACTTCCATGATGTTACAATTAAACGGAAAAACAAAGTGGTACCTCTGTCAGCTATGAGTGGCACAATCAAGATTAGAGGAGAAGAAGTTTTAGTTAACCCTCAGCAACTCTTTATGAGGATATCATGCATTCTGAAATGCCCTTCTGATTACAAGGAATATATTTCATTTGAACTTGCCCCCAAGCCACCCTCACTTTTTGATGGTCATTCTATGAGGAAAACTCCTAAATCGGCCCTAGCAGAAACTTTATCGGCTATTGTCCCATGTACTAATGTGACACCAGTTAATTCCTATTTTGTTGTCGATGGTGGATATCTTTTGCATCAGGTTGTTTGGTCCCGACCATCAACCTACGAACAAATATGTAACTCGTACGTAAGTTATGTTACTTCGCACTTTGGAGTAAATCGCTCAGAATTGGTTTTTGATGGTTACGATGGCCCACCTACAACAAAAAACGCTGAACAGAGTAGGAGAGGGAACCGATTTAAAGCCGCCGATGCTGTATTCGACCTACATAGTATCGCTACAGCTAAACAAGCAGACTTCCTGGCCAACAGCAATAACAAGTCACGGTTGATTGCTGCACTCATGCATAAAATGGATCAAGCTGGAATAAAGACTCGACAAGCTGCTGCTGATGCTGACACACTTATTGTATCTGTAGCCATGGAAAAAGCTTCACAGGGTGAAACTGTAGTTGTAGTTGGAACAGATACTGATCTGTTAGCTCTTCTCGTTTCCAGATGTGATCCATCTCATTCTATGTATTTTCTAAAGACAGGAACTGGGATTTCAAAGATTTGGAATATCATCGATCTACAGCAGAAATTGGGAGACATGAAAGACGTAATTTTGTTTTTGCATGCTTCAACTGGTTGCGACACCACGTCTGCCTTGTATAAAAAAGGAAAAAGGACCGCATGGAAGCTCTTGAGCACTTCTGAAGATCTTAGAAACAAAGTGAAAATTTTCAACATGCCTGGTGCTATCCGGTCAGATTTGGAGGCCGCTGGTGAGAACTTCCTATTGCATTTATATGGTGACAGACGCTGCAAAACATTGAATGAACTTCGGTACTTCACCCTCCACAAAAAAGTAGCTAGACAGAAAGTATCTGCTTCTTTTGATCTAGCATCGCTACCTCCTACATCTGAGGCATCCTCTCTGCATTTCTTGAGGGTGTATTTACAAGTACAGCAGTGGCTGGGGAATCAGTTACCCCCGACAGAGTGGGGCTGGTGTTTACTTCAGGGGAATCTCCTTCCAATTCCATCCAACCGTCCACCAGCACCTGAACACCTCCTTCAGTTAATTACGTGCAACTGCAAGAATAATTGCAGCAAGAAGTGTGACTGTCGACTTGCTGGCCTAGCATGTTCTACAATGTGCTCACACTGCCGTGGCATTGACTGTATGAATTCACCCCGGCCCTTCATTACCGAAGAATCTGAAGATGATGAGGGATAAGATCATTGAGATGTACATAATAGTTTATGCCTCATTTTAAGTTGTTTTCTTTTAACTGTAAGATAAATAAATATGTAACTTATCGCCCATATTGTTGTCTTTCTTAAATACCAACTCTTTATTTTAAATCATTCATTGTACATATTTTCCTCGTTAAATATTCTCACATGGTGTGTAAACAATAGGTAAATAAAAACTAGCCATTTAGCAATATTTACTTGTCAAAGTTTAATGACGCGCTGAGTGAGCGCTGCGGCTACTTTGAAGCCTGAATTTAAATTGCTTCATTCGGCAACAATTTAAATTAAAATATATATTGTTATATATTTTTATAAAGCTTATTAAACAGGTATAAAGTTTTGTTCCAAACATATTGCCGTAGAACAGATTAAAAGAACAATATTCGACAAAATCTATCATTTCTCATTAAAAATGCAATAATATTTGTTATTTATCATCAATATAAACCCAACCAATAGTGATGATTCTACTTTTAAGGTTATTTTATTAAAGTACATTTAACGGGGAGTCTAAATACGAAAAAAATATGCCGACAGCTAATTTGTGTCAAAAGATATCAGCGATTTAGTCAAACACTACACTTTCAACCACGTGCGGGGGGAAGGGGGGGGTTTAAAGGGGAAGCAAGGGGAGGAAATTCGGGGAACTTTCAGGAAACACTCTTCCTATCATACACTATCACCATGCCAAAAATCAGCTTTACATCTTTCATGTCTAGGTTCTCACCTAAAGTGGCTGGGCTATTATGGAGAAAGAAGATTTGAATGAATCATTAGACAGCTGTTGTAAAAACAACTGCTAAAAAATTAGGAAAAACATATGTTTAAGTTCTAAAATGTTTTTTAAGCTTCTTGGGGCCAGATCAACTGAAATTGTGATCGAATTTCGATCATGAGGCGATCTCTAGTTTGCATTAATTTTAAAGCAAAATCATTGTTTTTTAGCAAAAAATCCCAATAACCCTGTTATATGTTGTCAGATCCTTACAAACTTGGTATCCTTAGTTAGATAATTTAATTTTTCAACTTTTTAATACCCAGTAAACGTTTTGTAAAAATTACCGTTTTTGAGATATTTGAGTTTAATAATTTAAAATGGCCGCCATTTTGGAAATACACATAGGGAAAAATTTGTTTTTCCTTGAAGTGAGCATTGGTGTGATAAAGATTCATGAAAAAATTGAACTAAATACAATCATCCATTATGAAAATAAATATTATTATGTGTAAATACAAAATGGCGGCTGTGTGGATAACTGGTGGAATTTAGACGTTATTATTTTGATATTCATATTTGTTTTTGGTCCAGGAACAATGGGACTGCCCTAACATATTGGCATCGAGTTCAGAAACAAGTATAATATTTGATTTCAGATGTAAAATTAATACAGTTGTAAAATGGTACATTAAATTATGCAAAAGGATTACGTCCACGGATTAAAGTGACGAAAATGCTGATCATCATTTTCGATAAATAGTTCTGTGCTTTTATATTACAGCCAAAGTAATAAAAATTAAAATAAGCCAATGAATCGGCTTGTTGTTGTTGTTTGTTTTTTTTGGTTTTTTTTTGGGGGGGGGGGGCGTAATTGTGACTTTTGGCCTAGGGCATCAAAAGTGTTAATCCGGGCCTGGTTTTCAACTAAAAACATTTTAAATTTATTTTTGAACGGTGGCAAATTTTATTATTAATTTTTTATACCTTCTGGCAATCTATTAAAATATTTAGCACCAGCATTAGATGATAAATTTGGACTTATATTCAATCTAAGTTGTTGAGGTCTGAAATTTTGGTGAAATCTAGTATTATATTGATGTATATCACTGCCCTTAGTTAATTTACATTTCAATTTGTCATGAATTGTTGTTTCTAAAATATAAATACAGGGCAGTGTTAACAACCACATCCTTTTAAAGTTGTCTTTACAAGACTTACCATTTTTACTTAATCTAAATATTATTCTTACAGCTTTTTTTCTTTGAAGTTTGAATATTCTTTAAATTTAGATCTAGCGCATTTCCCCCATATCATGATTCCATGAGACAAATGCGTCATTATAAGTCCATAATATGTCATAAACAGAAAGTTTTCCTTACAAAATTTGGCTAAATGTTTTAGTAAGTATATGTTAGATGATATTTTGTTGCAAATTTTAGCGACACGACTGTTCAAAGTCAGTCCGTTATCCACTTATATTCCTAGGAAATTGACATATTTTATCTTCTATCATGTCAGAGATATCTCAACATCTCCTTGAATTAGTACAAAAATTTACAGTACCGGTATGCAAAAGAAAATAAAAGATGTAAAAGAAGATCTCGGAACCATAATTGACAAATCTATGCTAACCTGACCTATCTAACCAAACCACACTCTCCACTCTCTTGCTGATATTGTTACCTTCTGGAACTCTGTTGTAAAAACTGGATCAACTTTTCCTAAAATGTTAGGAAAAGTTTAACAATGGTCTTTATGGCAATCTGTCATATTTCTGTTTATTTGTTATGGTAATCTTAAAGTAAAGTAAAAGGTGGTGCTCATAACTGAAAAGTACCGAACATACTGGTAGGATAACTTAAGCACTGTTATTCTCATGATTGTATGCTTTATCTAAGAAAATCTCTTATGGTTTTCCAGATTAAACATATGATGGCTTTCATTGAGCAAGAGGCCAATGAAAAAGCTGAAGAAATTGATGCAAAAGCAGAGGAGGAATTCAACATTGAGAAGGGTCGACTTGTTCAACATCAAAGACTTAAGATTATGGAGTATTATGAAAGGAAGGAAAAACAAGTGGAACTCCAGAAAAAAATGTATGTCTAATATGTAACCTCCTGGATTCCTGAACCTTCCAGAGATTCCCATCTTTCCTTGGTGGTACTGTAGTGTGGCGTGAGTCAACAACATTATTTAAACTATGCTTACCATCACATAATTTTAAAACAAAACAAAATTTATAATACACACACATAGTTTATAACAAAATTTATAGTACTGTAACATTTATGTTGAGGAACATTTTTTATTTTAACACATGATCAAAATTTTCCGACATGTTATTGTACCATAATTACTGTTACCTTATATGTTCCATTAATAAGAGATAGGCTTTTTTTACACAGTCATTGTTTGTAAGCTCAAAGGATTTTAACTTTTTTTATTTAACCGGTTTAAGATTTTATTGCTGGATTACTAAAGAATTCAATTATTTCACCCCTTGCTCCTCATTAAAACTTTTAATGTACCTATACGTACGAATTATCAGTACCAATACCAATGTATCAAATATACCTCATATTAGTTCAATATGTAAATCAGTAAGTCCAAATTATATAATCAAAAGCTATCCAGTAGTAATGTTTGAAGTATTTTCATAAAGTGGTAATTATTTAACATTATAGTTCAACAAAATCATTTTAATGTTAAATGTTAATTATTTTCCATAAACTTTACTACAGATGAAATATCATTAGAATCAACAAAAATTTGGGGTTATAAATAACATTTTATTATTTTGATGATTTATATTTGGTTTTTGATACAATGTTATTTAATATCTTTTCAGAATCAATTTTAATATTTCTTTTGTGTAGGGGCATGTGATTACTAGCGTGTTAAGTATTTTTCGAGCCAAGTCTGTACTACTTGACTTGACTGAAAAGTTTCCTAGTTTGAGTTGACTTCTATTTTACATATCAAGTGAAAGTTATAAACATATTTGTTCATTTATGGAATTAAAGTAAGTTTCTTTCCATCTCATTTGTTGAAGAAAAACAATGAAATGCTATTATAATCAACTTTTTAAATGCACATAGTAAGAAATGAAAGACGTTTTTTAACATTGTGTACATTTGCTACTTATTCTATACGATCGAGATAGAAAATAACTTCAGATGGCATTCAAACATAATGCCGGGCACATGTTCATTACTGCCACCTTTAAGCGGATGTGAAGTAAAATCAGTAATTTATTTTTTACATATTTTTTAATTATTTATCCTATGAAAAATAAAATATTAATATTTGTATATTGATTAGTTTAATGGTATCGAACGTTCCAATTGTATTACAGTGAGGATTTGAAGATTCACATTAGTAGGCCCTAATTGTTTTGTCATTGATTATGAGTTCTACACTCATGATCAGTGGACATCGCATTGATAAGTTCTGTACCTGGATGTCGACCAAACCTAAAGATGATAAAGTAATAAATAAGTAGAGATAAGAGGACAATGTAACTGAGTTTAATTATTAATCTGTTATATTTTAAATATTTTTCATTATTTCAAGAACCACAAATAAATGCACACTAAATATACTATTGTTATTTTTCATTTATGACACTTAACTTAATTACTTTATTACCAATTATATTGCTTGTATTCATTAGAAATAATTTTTGGCACACTGATAATTTTTTGGAAAAAGCTCGAGACTCATGAGAATTTTCAAAAGCTTGGCTTGGCTCAACTTAACCATAAAAATCTGTAGTCGCACACCTTTAACTTACTTTAATGTTTCAAAACATTAATTCATACTAAAATTATCAAACTAACATTCATACTTCAAAAAAATCTTTTTGAACCACGTGTACTCATGAATTATGATCTAAATCCTACTCAACTTTTCAGTCAATCATCAAACATGTTGAATCAGGCTCGCCTGAAAGTGTTGAAGGTACGAGAGGACCATGTGCGCAATGTATTGGACGAAGCTCGTAAGAGACTATCTGAGTTTAGCCGTAACCAAGGAAAGTACTCAGAGGTTCTCCAGGCCCTCGCAGTTCAAGGACTTCTGCAGGTTTGTGGTAGAAAAGGAAATAAAAACCTAAGAACCGTAGCAATATTTCAGTTAATTATCAAATTTTGCAAATTTTAAAGGCTACACTGTAACTGTTAGGCTTTTTAAAATAAAACTAAGAACTTAACAAAGTGCACTTAATTTATAATTATAAAAAGAATGTTTTTAAAAACTTCGTGTAAAAATAAAAAATTCGTTATTTAAAAAAAAAACTTTGTAAAACTTTTTTATTTGATTTTATAAGCAGCCATGTCCATGGGAATCTCAATGAATGCAACACTGCCTGTGGCCGCAACATGGACCCGTCCCATATGCTAAGCCAGTTTCTAGCTCACTGTGGTGGTTAGGTTACGTCTTATCCTGATCAGTACCTTAATTAAGAAATAGGTCTTTTACATAATGCACTTAATCGCTTGGCAAATTAACAATGTTAGTGGAGCGGCGGAGGATGCTACAGTCAACTTTGGCCTATTCAAAGCTGTCCAGATGGACTTGATAGCGAATTTCCTTATAGGGAATACGCTATTACAGTAGTACAGTAGAAGCTCTCAAATCAGGCCACCTCGGGACCGGACCACCGGCCGGATTTCAAAATGGCTGGATTAACCGGCGGTTTATTAAACGGGTTAAACAGAGACCTTAATTCTATGTGTGTTCCAACAAGGGTCTCATACTTGTCCAATCAATAGTATATCGACTTTGTAACAATCATGATTTGCTCGCTCAGACGTTGTAGGCCTAATAGCGCCGAAATGACGATCGGACAACGGACAAGCGATGAAACTGCTTTATTGGACACTGGTGTTCTGTCAACGAAGGCACTATGTATAAATGGGACCGTGATAGCAACTAATTCCGTCTAGTTACCTAACTTCCTTGTTACATCTGGCCGTACATAAATAGAACACGAACGAAATGTTTTAAAAGACATCAGACCACAAAGAGTCCAAAAATCGGCAATTGAACTGATATATTTTAGTGATATAACATGGAACAAGTTGACTCTTGTCTATTTTGGCCGTGGGAATGCCCGCGGCTGAACATTTTATTCCCGGAAGCCCGCAGCCGGATTATCCGGCGGCCGAACCATCCGAGGCCGGACTAGAGGACTTCTACTGTACTCACAATAAGTCCTAAGCACCAGACCATGTTGTTTGAGTTCCCTAGAAGCCAAACATTGTTTATTCAAATTCATATATATACACATGATGAATCTCAATTCAAACTTCTTATCTACTAGGTGATAATTAATTATTTACTCCCCAATCCGATCCATATTTTGCTCTGCTAGAAAACTAAAATATATAGGTGCCTGGACTTGTATTTCAACCACATGTATTTGATGATTGTGATGCAGAAGAGCTGAGCCGTAGCTAATAGGATTCAATCAGATTTTTATGTGTTACAAGAGATTGTTATATGTCACTTAGGTTTTTGCTAATATCTACTGCAATGCCTTGAAGACTTTGTTGATATTACTGTAAATTAAACAGTTTGGAGTCCAGTTTATCTAAGCAAAAGAAACAGATCAATTTCCTTGTGTTTTAGCTGTTGGAGCCCAATGTTCTACTTCGTGTTCGTGAAGCCGATGTTTCATTGGCCGAGAGCGTCCTCCCAGCCATCTCAGAAGAATTCACTAAGGTCAGCTGAAAGTGGGGCTTTTATTTGTAAACAGTATAATTTTTAGTGAACTATTTATAGTAGGCTGCAGAAGATATAATTAGTATTTTTTCTAGCTCTTAGGAAAATATAATTCATATCAAATCTCTTTTGTCATTTAAGCCAGTAAAATATACACAGGGTGACTACTGGGAACCGGACGAATTTGAATCAGTTGCGCTATCGTTATTGCTTGATTTAAGGAGATTTTGGTTATGTCATTGTCTTGAGTGGGAGATACCATTATAATTAATGTGACGTTAATCAACTATAAACGCTCACAATTAATTAGTCACACTGTTATGTGTATATTGTATCTTATACTATAATACAAGCAATGATTGCATGGGCAAAATTTTTCCGTCCAAGAATTATGTCACAATAAATTTTAATGGATTCATCACCCAACCAGTCATTCTTCAGAAGAGATAAACTAAGACCCAAGTTCTCATCTGTTTGGGTTGAACAAGTTTTGGTACTGATTGAAAAAACGTCAGCATCTCCATTGTTGCTCTGAATAATCTCAGATGTAGCAGAATCATTACTACTAGTAATATCTGCACTTAGGGGTTCATGGACTGTAATGTTTGAAAATGTGTTCAAACTGTTCAGAGTGTCTGAACTTTCAATAGAGGAGCGAGATGAAACACTCAGTGTTTCACAATCAGACAATATCTGACTATCAGAGTTGTTTTTTGCCTTCTTTTTAGGGTAAAACATTTCAATTTTTAATTGTAAGTTTTTTTCAGCAATATACTGTGATAGTTCCTTTTTAGATCTAAAAATCTTTCCCTTTGGAGATGTCACATAGATATCAACTCTATTTTTATGTACTCCACTCTTGCGTGTAACTTCCTTTCTTGACCATCCTTTTGGCAAATCACAGCCATTGTCTTTTTGAGTCATAATAAAAAAAAAATAAAAAAAAAATAATAAAATATGAATAATAAATAAATGAAAACTAAAATTTATTTCAATCCCAAATTAAAAATTGTATATTTGTGAAAAATAAAACTTAAATGTATGCTTATTCTTGCTTGAGTTCAATAAAATAAAGAAATATTTATATTGTATTCACTTCTTTTTAATTCACAAAAGTTAAAAGAATCACAACTCTTCAAATTGGTTTTAATGCCAGTTAGTTTTGTTTGTAAACAAGTTTGGCATTTAAATGAATGAAGGAAACGACTTACTCTGCGATCACGTTATCAATGGGTTGACCTTTGACTCATGATCAGGTAGAGCGGCTTGCATGTCTTATCAGAACTATGTGAAAAAGGACGGAAAGGCCCGACCCTAAATTCCAGTTTGCAGTAATTGTCTACGGAGTTCATTAATGGTCTTAGTGCTCACCGTGTACGTGGTAGTTTATAGAATAAGACAGACACTGCTTGAAACTTAAACTGTAAGTATTTAAACACTATTTTACTTTTGAAATGGACAAACTTTACATGATTATTTAGCCATCCGCCATCTTGAAGTCCACTCAAGACTTTGAGGATCGGAGCAGGAAGCGTCGTTTGAAGAGCTCAAACGCCGCCTCGCTTCCACTCCCATTCTAGCTTGCCCGGACTTCTCTGTCCCCTTCGTCCTGCAGGTCGACGCGTCGAATACGGGATTAGGCGCTGCTCTAACTCAGGACAGAGAGGGTAAGGAGGTCGTCATCGCGTACGCCAGTCGCTTGCTCACGGACCCGGAGAAAAACTACACGACAACCGAGAAGGAGTGCCTCGCGTTGGTTTGGGCGGTTCGAAAGTTCAAGCCGTACCTCGAAGGCTACAAATTCATCGCGGTAACCGACCACGTCGCGCTGAGATGGCTCATGAAACTCCATGAGCCAAGCGGACGATTGGCTCGGTGGGTGATGGAGTTGCAGCAGTACAACTTCGAGATCCGATATCGGAAAGGAACTTTAAACCGAGTCGCAGACGCTCTTTCAAGACAGTCTGTTGACTACGGTGATCGACCCGACAACGCAAGCTCAACTTCTCCAACTCTGGAAGTTGCAAACGTGACTCCGAAGCGACGGGGCCAACGCCCAAGCCGGAAGCCGACTCCCAACGAGATCACGCCCGAACGAAAATCGGAATCTTCATCGACCGACGACACACCTGACAACCCCGAGCGCCTGGGGTGGTACGACCACTTGTTTGCGGCGGTGACCACGCACCCAAACCGCCACAAACGTTACCAGATAGTTTCAAACCGCCTCTATCGCTCGTCCCAGAGAAGAGGTGACAATAACCTCCTCTGGAAAATGTGTGTACCTCCGGACCAGATAGAGGCGGTGCTACGACAAAACCACGACGTCGCCACAGCCGGACACCTCGGTGTTAAGAAGACCCTTCGTCGAATCGGAGAAGAATATTTCTGGCCTGGATGGCGAAGAGATGTTAAAAGCTACGTGCGGTCCTGTGATACCTGCCAGAAGTACAAAGTAGCGCAGGAAAAACCAGCAGGGAAGATGTATTTCAGGAGCCCGAAAGGCCCCTGGTACTGCGTATCTGCTGACCTAGTAGGCCCGTTGCCCAGGTCAGGTAGAGGTCATCGATTCCTGCTGGTGATCCAGGACACGTTTAGTAAGTGGCTTGAACTGTGTCCAATCGGAAACGCTACGGCCAAGAACGTCACCGCCAAAACTAAAGAGGTGCTACTACGTTACGGAGCCCCGGAATCGATCATCGTTGACCTCTTTAGGAACTTGGCTACCGATTGGAACATCCGCTTCACTAACACGGCACCGTACAGCCCACAGTCAAACCCGGTGGAACGTGCAAACCGGGTGGTTAAGACCATGATCTCCCAATTCGTTAAGGAGAATCATAGGTCGTGGGATCTCCATCTTGGCGAATTTCAATTTGCCATCAACACCGCCGTCCACGATTCTACGGGGTATACGCCGGCGATGATGTGCCTTGGTCGGGAACTCAAGGTGCCCAATGCGATTTCTGGGCCCACCCTGCAGCAAGTGACCGAGGGTGACGAACCCTCGGTAGAAGAAACTCACCAGAAGCGACTACACGAATTTCGACGGATCTATGAGAAGGCACACAAGAACTTCAAGACCGCTTACCAACAGCAGGCCAAGTACTACAACCTCCGACGTCGGGAGGTGACGTACAAGAAGGGAGATCGGGTGTTGCGCCGCCTGCACACACTCTCTTCGGCAACGGACGCCATCGTGGGCAAACTAGCGCCCAAGTTTGGTGGCCCATGCGAAGTGACTGGTCGTCAGGGAATAAACCTTTACGAGGTGAAAGACGTCCAGACACAAACGACGCACATCGTGCACGTCAAAGACCTGAAGCCCTACCACCAACGCACGGTTGCAGATTAGAAGAGGTTTATTTTTGTTTTCTTTTCCCAGATGGGCTTTTTGTTTTGTTTCTTTTCTTTCGAAGATTGCTTTCTTTTCTCGGAGTACGTTTTTCATTTTGTTTTTTCTCTGTCTGTAACAAGTAGACTTGGTGGGCTTTCAGCATCCTCGTGACGTACTTTCTTCCAAACGTGGACCGCTTTATCTTTTTTGTCTTCATGACGAACGCCGTTCGCACCGTAACCCCGACGTAAGAGAACTTTTTTTCCTCTTTTTTTTGCCGAAGTTCGTAGGGGGTGTAAGGTGTCATATTTTAGGAGGGGTAAATAACGTGTCTATGTAAACAAACGCTCAAGACTCACCCAGAATAAATCACATAGTACAAACTAGAACACAGGATAGGCTGGGCTATAGGCTAGGTTAGGCCTACGTCGCGCCTCAGCCCAGCCCTAGGACCGGCATAATCACATTTTATTAAACATCACAGATTCCACAATAATTGATCACCATTACTGTTGACATCAAATAGCCTTCATTAAATACACTGGAATACTTTTATTTCAACCATAATCTACGTAAATAACTGCAGAAACCCGAACCAACTTTAACGACCAAAACATAACCCCAAAGAGCGTTTGTTGAGACCCGGCGACAGACGTCAGTGACGTTCGGACTTTTCTTCTTCTTCGTGTCAGCTGGTGTACCGGCAGTTTTTTCGTCAAACGCCGGAAGTTGAAGACGACGATATTTTAACCAGCTGATTCCTCCGACCGTGGTGGGGGAAGGAAAGCTCTGACCTCGTGTGGAGAGATTTTTCTTCTACCAACTACGAAACGAGAAACACGACCAACTCCGTACACGCTATTTCACCTTCTCCCCGGTACGTTCTATCCGGTTAGATTATTAGTTTTCGTTCATATTTGTTTTTCACGTTTATCAAAATCAGTTTTTCTAAATTACCAGACCAATAGTATCAGTTAATTTAATTTTCTCCGTAGTTTATTTTTAATTTAATTCTCGCCGGCTAACCTGTCACGGTTTGTCCGGAACGACCATTCACCTAAGTTAAATTTATATTTTCATCAGGATTCTCAGGTGAACTTAATTTATTCGTTTTAGTTTCTAACTCACAACAGGCGTTATACGTATTTTCTTCATCCATCGCTTATTAATTTTTCATATTAGGACAGACACGCATGCCTGCGTCGTCTGGCGATTGCCTAAAGTAACTCAAATATATTCTTATATTTGGGTGAGGCCTACGGAATCATCTACTCGCCGAAATTAATTAATTAAACCTTTTCAATCCTTAGCTTACGTAAATTCCAAATTCTTTTTTCGAGGGCAAGGATGAACGCACCCAACACTTCGAATTAATCATTATTTTAGTTACGGTTGGGTTCTGAGCCCTGTGCGTTTTTTTATTTTAATGTTCTAACTTCAAATTGGCATCGCTTAAAAATTATCTCAAATCCAAAATTAATTTAATCGACCCCTGGAATTTTTGTTTGCTCCGCCTGAGCATTATCTGTGGCATTTATTTTGGTGACGTATTCCCGAGGTGGGGAAACTATTCAAAACGTTATTTATTTTCCCTTCCCCGGAATTACATCACAACATTCTGTCAATGGTCGATATTTCTTTTCAAATGCTCGTATCGGGTTCGAATACGCCTACTTTTATAATATTGAATCGCTTTGGTAACTATTCAATGTGTTGTTTCTCTCGATCTATGCAACAAATATTAACGTGGCAGCTTTCATTAAATGATGTTGTGGCGTTATACGGTTTGCAGAAATGGAGAATTTTTCCGCAGAAAGTAATTTTGTTGACTTCCTACAGGAATATTTTCTGCAGCCAATATTAAAAAAACAACCTGTTGGGCAGGCTGAGCTTTCTGCACCCCTAGCCGTCTTTCTGCGACAATGTCGCACTGTCGCCCGTAGTTCTGCTTTGGGGTAACATCAGCCAACTCGTGCGAAACAACTCACAGCTGATGGAAATCACTTTTTTCACCTGACATAATAAAATTTTTAATGGAAATAAAGATAATTCAAGATAAGGTCTTATAAATAATAATGTAGAAGAAACTATTTAGGCCTACCACCATATTATATTTGCACGTTTTTACATTCATATTCATGATGTAAGCGTAGGAGCGCTTATATTTATCAAACGCTCACAACAGCGAATATGGCCGAGTATATATACGGTCAACACTTAACAAGGGTTAAAAGGCAATTTTGTTTAATTTCAGGTGTCAGGACAGGAGATCAACCTGAAGGTGGATACTGAGAGCTTCCTACCGCAGGACAGTTGCGGAGGCGTAGAGTTGCGTGCACAGCGCGGCCGCATAAAGATCTCCAACACTCTGGAGGCGCGGCTCGACCTAATTGCGCAACAGCTGGTGCCGCAGATCCGTAATGCACTGTTCGGCAAAAACACCAACAGGAAATTCACTGATTAGATTACTCTTGCCGACCTTCAATACATTCCTTTAAAGTAGATCCAGGCTATTGAATGCCTTTTTTTAATCAGTTTGAAAATGAAATATTTGAAACACACAAACAATTTAGGAACCCTTTGGCCCCCTGATTAATAGATTAATGTGACCAGTAAAACTTCTTTATTAATTTTTGCCAATAATGTTTATGTACTCTCATGTATGAAGTAATTTTAGTCAGGTTTTGCTTTAGGTCCATCATAACAACAAAATTAAGTTGATATATGAAAAATGTGACCTAATTTTATCTAGTAATATTTACTTGTTTTCCATTTAGAAATCCCAACTGCCAATACAAGCTAGCAATCAATAGTTTAATAAGAAAAGGCAGTAAAAAACTAATTTGTATATATAATTGCTTGTTTTGTGATGATTTTACAATAACAGTTATGATGTTAAACAAATTTTCCTGTTACTGTAATGTTACATAGGATTGTTAATTTACTTTATAATTAGCTTTGAATTGAACAGTATTTAACATATAGGCTATTCCAAATAGGTATGTTTTAATAGTGTGGTTCTTAGGTGTATGCATGCATGTGAAAACATTTCTTTACTCATTTTATGTAAAACCCTAAATTTTTTGTTCAACCTCTTTCACAAACAAATAGGTTCAGAATGTCGGTGTTGGATTTGGTGCCATGAAGCTTTCTGATCGGTTATAACGTAGTACCACCAGTATTGTAAATATGTACTGTACATCAAAGTAGAATTTGTTGATTAAATTGAGATGTTTATTATTGGGCACTAAAATGTTTATTTTCCTTTATTTTTGGAATGGAAACTCTTGGAATGGTGCTATTAAAAACCAATGACAGTTTATCCTGCTTAAAGTAGTTAAGATGGAGAAAACACAGATGCCTTATTATTATGAGTTTTAAGCATAATTAAAACAACAAAAAATCTGGAAAACCACTTATAAGGGTACGGATTATATGCATGCTGATTTTCTGGTCACACTGTTTATTAAAATGACATGGTGCGCATGCAGACTCAGCGATTGCCTGAATCTGAAAATGAGCAGTGAGCACCCCTTATCTTAAAAATATGAGTTTTCATACAATCTTCCTCAACATAATAATCTCAAATGAAATTAAGAGGCAAAACTGAACTATGTCAAAACTATATGTTACACATGTCATCTGCTTGGTAAATTGTAATTCAAACAAACTTATATTTCAATGTTTGTGTCACTGTCCCGCAAGTTGTTCAAAATCTAACACGCAATGCCAAATTTTCCTATGACGAAGGATTGTAATAATGTATTTATGCTTGTTTTCAAAAAAAAATTTTTTTTTAATATAATGATTATTTATAGCCTACCGAGTGAGGCAGTTTAATAGGTATTTAAACAATGTCTAGCAGCTAAATAAATTATCCTTTGTTACACCTTAATTATTTTGCCAACCAAGTTTTAATATTTGTTTTGAGAAGTGCCAGGCATATGAGCTGTGAGTGTCTCAGGAATGCCATTGCTAAATGGCCTGTTGTAGCCAAGTGTGCCAAGTATAAAGTAGCTATTTTGTACTATTACTCATAAACATGTTTAGTTCCCATCCTATTGAAGATAAATGAACTATTTTTTGTTTGTTTTGTAGGTTATAAAATTTATTTTTATGTAGTAACAAAATTCTAAATAATTGAAGAAAAAATTTGATGTAAAAAAATTGTAATTAAATATATATATATATATATATATATATATATATATATATATATATATATATATATATATATATATAATTAAAATCTGTCTACCAATTATGTAAAAAAATTACATTTTACATTACAGTGCATAATTAGGAACAATTATAGGAATTTTCATGAAAATAAATTAAGAATCAAAATTGTTACAATAATTTATTTCCAAAATAAAACTTGGCATTTTTGACAAAACCACTGAAATCGGGACATAGTCATGTATTTTTTTTTTATTTTTTTTGGATTATTTTATTTATTTATTTGAATTTCAACACTACAAAACAGGCTTACGCCCAATTACATTGTAGCATTAATTTAAATGAAAATACTGTTAAAAACATGCCAGTCTCTCAAGTCTTCCTGCACAACAGTAACAATACGAGTCTTCTAAATGCATTATAAAAATAAGTAATAATAACAGTAATATAATAACAAAAATAATAACAATGAATAACAATACTAATGCCTAGTTCTAATCTAAAAACAGAAAAAAGCAACAATAAATATCAACAATATCCTGAAATGGTTAAAAAAAAAAAAAAAAAAAATATTAATAATTTATTACATAAAAGCTAAAAAAAAGTATCGTGCTTTAATTAATCATTTAATACATGCAGGACTTCTTTGCGAAAATATGACAACTTGCTATTGAACAAGTCAATGTTTGTACAAAGATTCACAGAATTATAGGCACGGGACATGCAATTAATTGTGGAGTAAGCACCAAGGTTTGTTCTGGAGAAGTGTGGGGAAAACGTAGAGCGACAACGGGAATTTTGTCGAGGTACATTGAATTGGAGTTGAGATAGCAGAGCCTCACTGTCCAGCGCGCCGCTCACCAGTTTATGCAGGCACACCAACACAGCCCCTCGCCGCCGCTTATCAAGAGAATCAAGTTGAAACAGATATCACAGCTCGCTGTACGGAACACTTGTAGTGTAGTGGCCAAACTCCTTAAAATACAGGAATCTGAGGAATTTCTTCTGAATACTCTCAATTGCTTCAGAAAGATAATATTGATGAGGATTCCATACCACTGACCCGAACTCTAATTTAGATCTCACCAATGAACAGAAAAGTAGTTTAAGAACACCAAGGTTTTTCAAGAAGTTACTGGACCTACGAATAAAACCCATTATAGAAAATGCTGATTTGCAAATCGAAGTAATGTGAGGAGCAAATGAAAACTTAGAATCAAACGTAATCCCTAAATCCTTTATAGTTGACTTGATAGAAATAGTTTTTCCTCTCATAGAATAATTGTAAAACAATTTATTTGGATCGGATTTCTTTGTAAAAGACATTACAAAACATTTATCAACATGGAATTTTAAATGATGATCACTCCAAGTTAATAGACGGTCAACATCCTCCTGTATTGTAAGGGCTTACTAAATAATACAAGATTATGTAAACTGTAACTTAGCATTTTGATGTTAAAAATCAATAGCAAGGGAAAATAGTTTTATAAATGTAGGCTTGTAAACACAAAAAATAAACTAACTATTCTACAACAACAAAAAATGTTTTCTATCAAAGTACCCTCACTAATGGGCGAAGCCAGTCTTTTAACCCCCCCCCCCACCCATCTTCAAAAACAATCCACAAACAAATGAAAAAGATAGTTTTCAAAACTAAAAACAAAATACTAAAATTCAAGAGCAACACTCGCGAAGTAGACATAATCACAACAAAATATGATGGTGACAGGTGAGAACGTCAGCTGACCAGAAGTCAGTTCATAGCCTTCTTGATTAGTAACGTAATGGTACTAAAATTACACATATAATATAAAAAATTACATATTACTTTGTCAACGGACTCTTCGACTTTTGTTTAACATAACTGTATAAAGATTTGTTAATTATTACCTTGACAAAAAAATAATAAAAATTAAAGGCCGACTATATTGGCCTGCAGCACATTTTATCTCTAAGAGGTAGGCCGATAATATCGGCCCGCGGCACACTTGCCTTAACATAGTCGGCCGAAAATATTGGCCCTTGGCACTCAAATGGCTAAACCCCCCCCCCCCCCCCCTTAATCGATCCTAAATAATTTTTTGTCATTTTAATTTCCAATTTCTCAGATACACGGAAGGGTATTTTTAGGGGGGAGTAGGTTTTTTTTAGAAATTTTTCAAATATAATCAAAAGCAGAGAGGTGCCTTATTTGACAGGCAATGTTTCACTGATCATTTTGACAAAAAAAGTTTGAACTTATCTTGAGGACGTGATCATCTTTACAGGGTTATCGTAATAGGAGAAATTTTTGGGATTTAAATTAATTTTTATTGTCAAGCATCACAATTTTCGTTGGACACATTGAAAGATACACTGAAAGATTACAAGATATTAGGACTCTAAACAGTAAACAATTTTTTTGTATTTAAAGTTTAACAAGATATTAGGACTCTAAACAGTAAACAATTTTTTGTATTTAAAGTTTAACTATGTCCAACGGTTTAAAACGCTACTTTTAAAATTGCATTTTAAAATTTGTTGAAGTTTTTATTACTAATTTGGCGAGTTTTGAAGGAAATAACTCATTCTGTATTTTTTAACAATGTTACTGACAAAATATCAACTGTATATTGTACTGGTAAATATTCAGGACACCTGTTTTTTGTGTTTTTCAAATTTATTATTTATCACCTTACAAAAACCTTATCTACAGTTAAAATTATCAAACATTTTGGAATGACTATACAAGATCACAGACTTTCAGTGATAAATTTGTGACATTCTTTCAAAAGTTTAGCAAAGTCCTCATAACCAGAGAGTTCACAGGCTTCTTCCACGGACAACCACTTGTAGTCTTGATGCTCGTTTGACATTATGATTTCTTTGTTCTTGTCAATGAGCTCTGCCAACCAATAGGTTACTACTTTTGGTTTGTTATTGACATTATACTGAAACAGAAATTATCTTTTAAGAGTATTTTTTTACATTTCAAAAAAATGCATCATAAGTTAGATTTGAAAATTTCAGAGATTTAGCATTTTTTGTAAAAGGAATGAAAGGCCAGAGGTCAAGAGAGAATTATAATAATTAAGTTTAGTTTGTTTAAACCTGTAGCGGCTTGTGTATGAAAATCATTCACAATAATTAATAAAAAGGATAGTAGTGTATTGTGTTCTAAAAATAATTATTGACTATTTAATATTATACAAGACCATTTTTATTGGTAAGCAAATATCGATCAAAATCAAATAATAGCATAAAAAATACATATAATATTTCAAAATAATGGAACAAGTAAAATATATGACAAATAATAAGGTATTGTCTCTCAGACTGTTAATAAGCACTAATAATGACATTACAAGTAACATCATAAAAGGGTATAATCATAAAAGGGTATCACAAACAAGTTGCATAAAGTAAATTTTACAATACAGATTAAAGACCGATGAGAGCTCTGCATTTACCGAAAGCAGTGTCATGATAGAAATCATGCAATCGTTCCACTATGATCTATATTTTTATTTGTTTATGTGTTTAACCTCAAATGTGAGTAGACATATTCCATCATGATTGAAAAAAATGAGTTTTTTGTATACCAATGTATCTTCTGATTAGCTCAATACAACTTTACTTGTTTTTAGCGAATTTCACTATAGGGAATACGCTATTACGGTAGTAGCCATGGTAAGACCTAAGCCCGGGACCACTTTACCTTTTAATTTTGAGGTCCCCAGAAGCCAAAAACACCGTTCGTTCATTTTCATATATATGTATATATATACGGCTCGATGGGGGCTCCGCCCCCATGCCCTCTTAGGGGTTGCCCAGAATTTATTAATTGTTGTAAAAGTCGCATATACTGAACACACTACAAATAAATATAATTAGTACCCTTAGCCACGACAAAGACAGAACCGGATAGTAACCACTTTTCATAAACAATTAAAATTCTAAAAAATATTGGTTGTGATTGTAATGAGTGGGTATTATTCAAAACGCAAAATATTTTCAAAATTCATCAAGTTTAACCAAAACCGTTTAAAAGAGCTTAAAAAAACAAACAATTTGTTATTTTGAATTTTTATCTTAGCATAACTGGTTACGGAGAAAATCCAAAAATATGTTTTCCATGTTATTCTTATAGGAAATTAAGAAAACCCTATATCTTGCTTATTTATTGACATAACTTATCAAATTTGGTACAGTAGACTCCCTCCTAATCGGCCACCTCGGGACCAGGCCGCGGCCGGATAATGAATTGGCCGGTTAAACCGATGTTCATTTAAAAATTCCCACCTATAATTTCATATGGCCTAAATATGATTATCACTTGAAAACAACTTTAAATATATTACTGTATATGATTTATAGTTAACATCCGACAACCATGAAATCCACAACAAACCTAACAAATAATAATTTGTTTCTTTAATGTGGTCTATTGGATAGTCGGTCCAAACACATTGACTTCCGGTGGTATTCACTTCCGTTCAGGACGTTACATTTTAACTGTTTGGAGAACGCCAATATATAACGTTGAATTGAATGATACAGTGGATAATAAAACTAGGTTTCCGGTGAGACATGGCCAGTTAAAGCGATGTTGATATCAAAAATGGCCGGTTTAAAAGATGAAATTTTTGTGTCAGGGTAGGCCGGTTAAAGCGGAGACCGGTTAAAAGGTGGCCGGTTAAGAGGGGGTCTACTGTATGTACATTATCTAGGTAGGGTTTAACTTACACTTTCTTACAAAACCCATATGGCGGCAAACCTACATACTCTCCCTCATGGGGTTTATGGGGAATATAAAAAATTGCCAGAACTTGATACAATTTTGTGTTTACATTCACGAATTATTGATTAACTTAGATTATCTAACAACACCCCATGGCAGCAAACCTACATACTCAATCCTATGGTGTTTTTATGGGGAAAGTAAAAAATCTGAAATTGCATTGGAAATTCGCTGAGTACGCAGGTCTGCTGCGACGGGGGTATTATATTATTATTATGAGTAAAGGGAAAATTATTCACAGTTCAATTAACTGAGTGTAACATTGAAGATTTAAATGCACACTTCTTACCTTTGGCTACTCTGTAACGTAGTGTTTGCGATTGCATCTGATAAGCCACAAGTGAGATGTTAGTTGTGAAACATAATCGCTTCTTTTGTGTTCTAAGCATTTCGTAATGCAATCTAAACTACTAATAAGTTAGTGTGCAAATTATTTTTATGCTACTATATTTTCAAAATAACACCCCCGTCATAGACCTACTGCGTATCAGCAAATTTAGGTATTATTAAAAATTTTTCAAAAACACCATGGTGGTGAGTATGTGTAAGTTTGCCGCAATATGGATTTTGTAAGTAAATATAAGTTAAATCCTACTAAGTGAATGTACATACCAAATTGTATCAAGTTATTTTTTATATTTTTCCCATAAGCCACCATAAGAGTGAGTACATAGGTTTGCCAACACATGGGTTTGGTATGCAAGTATGAGTTATACCCTTCCTAGTGAATGTACATACCAATTTTTTTTCAAGCTATATCAATAAATAAGTAAAATATGAGGGTTTTGTTGGTTTCCCATAAGAAACACATGGGAAGCACATTTTTGGATTCTCTATAACTATTTGAGCTCAGTAAAAAATTCAAAATACTAGATTGTTCTTTTTTTGCTCTTTTAAAAAGTTAAAATCGCATAAAAATTGATCGATCATTCTGTTTGCGAACTTGATCAAGTAAATGCTGTCTTACACCCCTATACCAAATTTCATAAAGATCGGAGGTTTCGTTCAAAAGTTATTGCGTTCATGGACACATGGATGGAATATATGAAGTAAATGCATGAATTAGCACAAACAATGTTTTTTGCTTCTAGGGACTTCAAAACAAAAGGTAACATGGTCCCAGGTTACTTTATAGTGATTTTTTACCGTGAGTTCTACCATAATAGCATTGACTTTGTACACTAACGTGAGTAGACTTCTCATAGCATAGGCGTGTGAAACCTATTGATGGTGGTGCGATCTCGTGCGGCGTACATGGAAGTACTTGTAACATATGATAGATAGATCAGTATTACCACTCTTCTTAACCAAGGATGAAACATTTTATAACTGAAAGTTATGTTTATGTTTTGGTAAAGTGTTTTTACAGCACTGTAAATTCAGCTGAATAATAACATCGATGGCAGCGACTCTGGCACCGCGTACACCGAACTTCCAAATTTTTGCCTCAAACTAAATGCATTGGATGAGAGGTCTATTCACGTTAGTGTACATAGTCAATGGTACTAGTCTATTCCCACTAATTCGCGAAAAAAAAACTGTTGAAACAAGATGAAACAGTATGATTGTCCTTTGATGTAAAGAAATACTGGGGTCTGACTTTTTACAAACTAATTAACTTCTTGATTAGCATTATACGTGCTGGTACTGATATTCAGGTTGAAATGAAATAATAAAACGTCTTCCAACACTACTCGATACATTTACACTTATACTGTATTTGTTTACAAGACGGTAAATATATATAAAAGATCTTATAATGGCGATCAATTTCGACCAGTCACACCGGTCATCATCAGGCCCAATCCGAGACTCAGATTGGAGCCTGATTGAGTCTCGGATTGGGCCTGATGATGACCAGTGTGACTGGTCGAAATTGATCGCCATTATAAGATCTTTTATATATATTTACCGTCTTGTAAACAAATACAGTATAAGTTTAAATATATCGAGTAGTGTTGGAAGACAAACTAATATAAACTCAGGGGCGAACCCAAGGGGGGGATTAAGGGGATATATCCCCCCCCGAAATGTTGGAGGATAAAAAATAAAAAATATGCTCCAAAAATAAAAATAATCTCTGATAAATGGTTAAAATATTATTTTAATACACCAGACTTTTATAAACAGATATAAACGCCAACTTACATAAAGAATAGGGTAATAGGGGTTTTAATTTCACAATGCAAAAAGACAAAACTGTAATATTACATCCAAAACAGGTCATTTTAGTTTTGGAAATTAAAACGTTATTAATTGTGCGTTGGCATTACTGACGAGTTCATACAAAGCGTCACGTCGGCACTGTCGAGTTCTTGCAATTGGTTCTAAGCGCTCTCTAATTTCCTTGCAGTGCTGCCACCTCTAACTTATTAGTTATTTTGTGGTTTTGCCATTTAGTTAGTCTATATGTGTGTGTATCTTAGAGATAACGATAATTCATATATTTTACGATTTTTAAGTAGTGTATTTATTTCTGAATTTCTTAGAGACTGTAGACTATCATTTACTGTACTTCATTTGAATTTTGACATCTAGATTCTTTTTTAAGAAGACACGATATCTTTTGACTTGATATATGCACTGTTAAAGTAATATAATACTTTTAAGTTACAATTGTATTACTTTTTGAAACGAAAATTATTTATTTCTATAATTAACTCTGACTCTGTACTCTGTGTCTTATCTTATAGATAAATCGCGTATTTACCTCTTGATGAATAATGTGTTTTGGTGTTTTTAATAAACTTTAGACTATAAAAGTTTTTTTTACTTTATTTCCAAATGTAATTTATTTCCAGTCGCAATATAAAGTCAAAACATTTTTTCCAAGTTTAAAAAATAGCCTGATCCCTCTATTTAATTTTCAAAACCCATTAGTTTCACTCCAAATTCTGGTGGAGTAGAGGTCTGCATAAAGTTAAATTAATTTTAGCTTCTGAAATTCACTAAAACTAACCATTTAGCTTCAAAAATTCCAAAATTTTCCGGGGGAGGCCCCCGGACCCACCATGTTCTTGGGGGGTATTCCATACCACCCAACCCCCCGGTGTTACCACTCCGCAAAAATATCCCCCCCCCCGAAATTGAATCCTGGGTTCGCCCCTGTATAAACTTGAAGCATTACTGTTTTATTTAAGTGCACTTTGCAACAAGAATTCAACGTGGATATACATAAACTATATTATCATACATTATCTTGCAATTTGTGAGGTAAAATTTCATTTTTTATCCTTTTATGATTGATAAAACTTATAACAGTCATAAAACTGAGTTTTTCCCATCCAATACAGTCAACTCCCTATTATCCAGGGTGATGACTTTTTGAAGGGACCCGGATAACCCAAACCCACAGTTAAAACAATGTGAGTAAAACAACACAAAAGGAACCAGTTTTTGTAAACCTGTGTCCTCGAGTTTCCGATAAGGTGAATTATAATTTCATTATTTTTTTTGTTACCAACCGTTATTGGAAAGAGTAAACAAATCTTCTATTTGACGGAACAAGGACCACTACAAAAGACTGAGCTGGACCAAAAACCAAGGTCAGGTGGACCAATTGTTTGGCATCGGGCAGCCGGCGCTGGGTGAGGACGGAGGGTACTGGATGGGGGGGAGGGTCCGGCGCTGGGTAATGGGGGAGGGTTGCTCGGTATGATTTATTTAAGATAAGAGCACGCGTAAAAATCAAAATGATGGTTAATTTTTTTGTCTAATTGGTAAAAATTGAAGGACATGTCAACCAATTGTTAAAAATGTATGATAATTAATGAATAAGGCTGATAAATTTATCTTTGTCCAATAATATTTAATGACACTTTATCAATTGTTTCTTGACATGCAAAACAAATGCTTTTTGAAATGTGTGGTTTAGCGTAATTCAATACAAAACTAGGGGTCACTGAACAGCACTACGAATTAGAGCGATGATAATTACGAACTGAACTGGAATTGAAATGGGACCTGTCTTGGTTTATATTTTTAGCACATCCAGGCGGACGAGCAAGTGTTTTCAGCAGTCAAGGTCATTACTCTGCTTCGTCACGCCATCGCTCTGACTCATACCTCCCTGACCACATGACTACGATCACGCCACTAAATAATTTATGGTAAATTTCTGTGTTTCATTGCTTTTTTTCCAATGATAGATCAAATAATAATTAGTAAAGAGATTTCTTCTAATGGAATTTTAACATATAAGATCGATAAATTATGGTGTTGTCGTCTTAACTGAGAAAATAAATTGAAATTGACTTTGTAAACCCGGTTTACCCCCCCAACCCCTCGATAATCGGGAGTTGAATGTATGTAGTTTCAATTATTTTAAGCAATCAAGAACGACAAATCAACAAACAAGTAAACAAGTTATGTGGTTATTAAGGTTAAAAATATACTACTTAGGAAAGATACGCGCTTAATGGAGAACAGTAATTATTATTTTGATCAACATTACTAACCTCCAATGATTTACTGAAATCTTTGTAGATTTTCAAATCATTTTCTTTTAATCCTGCCTCTTCTTCGGTTTCTCTGAGTGCAGTTGCATAGTCACTCTCTCCTTTATCTACATGTCCTAAAAGAAACTTTAAAATAAAATATGTAAAACTGTGAATTATTAAATGTGTGTTTTAAGTCAAAATTACACAGTTAATGATAATTAAATGATGACTAATGCCTTTCAAAATTAATATGCGGTCGAATTGTGGATTCTAATTCCCCCAATTTTTGCCAAAAATCCAACCAATCAGAATCACTGTATGTGATTGCAACTGTTTATTGTCTCAGGTCACTTTATACCTTGGTTTTGCTTTTTTGCAAACAAATTTTGCTTACTTTCAAGATTGAGATGTAATAAACGGTATCAGTTAACTGACACATACTTTCTCCCAAGAATATAAAAAAAGGTGTTAAAAGCTTCAAACATTAATGTCTTGATGACTCAGTCGGATAGATACCAGCTGAGCAGCGCGAGTTTGACCCTATTCGCGTCTGTGACTTTTAACAACGTACTGCGTTTACCGCTAAACGAAAAATTTAATTTCCTCCGCAACCACTTGACGTAGAGCAATAATTTAAAATACTGGATTATTTAGTTTTTTGAGCTTGATTTAATGGTGATAAGTAAAATTTATTTCAAGATAACAGCTATTTTGAAAATTCAAAGAATTTATTTTTTAAACACTTTTTATTTTATAACCTTTGAACGCGCATTTTCTCGGAGATGCGGGTGGTGTCATTTTAATCAGCATTTTAATCCTAATAAACCACAAAATTTTAATCAAAATCGTTAGAGCCGTTTTTGAGAAATTTTGATTTTTCACGTTTTTTGAGGGTTTTTGGGGGTAAACTACCCTTAAAAATCAAAAATTCAAAAAAATGAAAAAAAACGCCTGGAATTATCGTGGGTTTGGACCTACATACCAAATTTCACCAAAATCGGACCATTGGGGCATTCTCTAGCTCTGTTTACATCCAGACACACAGACACACACACACACACACACACACACACACACACACACAGACAGACATCACTCCGAAAACCACTTTTTTGGACTCAGGGGGTACCACAATGGATAAATCCACCAACAACTCAAATTCGAAAATTTTGACGAAAACAATACTTTCTCCATATACTATGGTATAGGGGGAGAAAGTAAAAATGACATTCATGAATGTCATTGGGAAGCATTCACAATGACAATCGACAAAATTAACACAATCATCAGCTCTGAACTTCAAGAGGAAGTTAAATAACAGCTAGTTATGAAAAAAATAGGGGTAATTAATTTGTCCTGTAGTGGGAAATAACATTTCTTTAACGTCTTTTGATTGCACATTAATTTTGTATGGGGTTTAGTCTGTGTGCCAATCTGCCAATTTTTTATCATATTTGTGATAAAACACAAACACATCAGCTCTTGATAAGTTGTTGTTTAGTAAATTACTGCGGACATTTTCTATCACTGATTAGTAAAAACAAATTAAAGTTTTTTCAAGATCTAGAATTTTATTTTCTGGAATTCTACACTAGGAACAAAAAAAACAAGGACAATACAAAAAAAGGGTTTTGTAGAAAAATGTTATATTGGTCAACATTGCTGGACTAATAATCACTATATAAATTTTGAGGAAGGAAAAATAAGACACTGCAAACCAAAATTTTTTAAAAAGAAAGTTATTTAATCTCAATTATTGGGCACTACAGACCTACAGGTTTATGGCGACCGTCAGAAGAGCGAAGATATAATAAGAAAACCCTTAAAAATAATGTTAAAAATTAAGATTTTAAAACTTAAATATAGACCAAATTTGATAATTTCCGGGGATTGAGGCTGTTTCTAAACTTATTTTTGGACCAAGACCCTCTTAAATACGAAGTTTAAGCAAAATCTACCCGCTAGATTTCGAGATTGTGGAACACACCTTCCTTCAGACAGTGCTCGTTTTATAGTATAGGATTTAAGTTAAATGTAAAATTATTAAGATTATTTAAAAAATCAATTATGCCTACTAATAAGATTTGATATTAACAGTTAGCCTATAAATATGCAATTATTTTCAAAATTCAAAATATTTTTTTTATTTAAAATTTTAATGATAACAGATGAATTTTACCTTAAATTATTAAGTAACTGAATTTCCATTTTAAGACTTAAACTGGGTAGTTATTTGTATGCATAATTTAATCCTTTTAAGGAACAATATCATTCCCCGTTGGTCTTATTCCCGAAAAGTTCTAAGTTTTAAGGAGCGACATATTGGTTACCGCCACTGACAATATTGTAGGAATTAAATAAAAAAATAAGTTGTCTCGATTGTTATATCCAAACACGGATGATTCCATTCCATTGTCTATCCAATAGATAAATAAAATATCATAATCTAGTGTTATCTTATGGAGCTGAAAACATTTTTTTGCAGAATTTTGCTTGTGCACTTGCTTCTGCTCTCTTGGATACCTTAGCAATTTTTGGGAGTTACATTTATGATTCTAGCAGTTAATTTCTTTATTTTTTTACTTAACTAAAATGGTTTATATTACCTTGTCCATTACTGATCCAAACATCCAGTAACAGGCGACCGGTTTCGAGGTGTCCTCATCATCAGGCGATTCAAAAACACCGTCATACCTCGGAGAGTTCGTCAATACATAAAAAGTACATTAAAAACACACAACATACAAAGAAACAAAACATTAATACGGGTTTGGCCAAACGAACATCCTATGATCCGGCGTGGGTGGATGTACAGTCATGACTGGGCTATCCACCCACGCCGGATCGTAGTATGTTCGTTTGGCCAAACCCGTATTAATGTTTCGTGTCTTCATGTGTTGTGTGTGTTTTTAACCCTCCAAGCGTTATTCGTCGATTTTTCGGCCTCCGAGCGTTTGAGTCGATTTTTCGACGCTTCAAAAACGTGACGTAACTTTAAAGTGAATGACAGAAACAGACCCATGAACGCTACCGCTGTTACCAGAAGATTCTAAGCTATCCAAAAACACCCATTTCAAATGGCGGATCATGATTGGTTGTTTGTGATATGCAATGAAACATCTGGGAAAAAACTGCTAACTTTGTAAACAATGAAATGTGTGCTTTACCTATTGTTTTAAGGTTATAAATGATTAAAAGTGTTACTATTACTGGTAATTTACATTATTGGAATTATGTTTTGTCGAGTTTATAAATATAAATATGGGTAGGAATTAGTATAATATTACTAGCTTGATTTTAAGTTACATGTGTTCTTATGTGATTAGGGTAAGTAGGCCTACCATAGGACATATTTGGTTTAATTCAACATACATATTTTTCAAATGCTTCTAGCCTATATTAATTAGGCCCCTATACATTTTCTTAAACTGCATGAAATTCTAAACAAAATGTATATCTTGGAATTTTGATTAGGCTTATGTGTTTCTAAAATTATTTTTGGGGAGAGCAAAGTTAGGCCTAGTAAAAAAAAATTTGTAATTTTTTTTATTTTTAAAAATAATCTATAGCCTAATTTTGGTAAGTTAATAATTAGTAAAGGTAATAATTTTTTGTATTTTTAGATAGTCTATTTTATCTACTTTCATATAATATAGGCTATACGTTTATCGTGCTAGTTCATAAAATATATTTTTCATTAATTTTTATTTGAAAGTATGCAAAACCTTAAAAAAATGCGTAACGCTACAGGGGTGCTATATTGAACGCTCGGAGGGTTGATGTACTTTTGATGTATTGACGAACTCTCCGAGGGATGACGATGTTTTTGAATCGCCTGATGATGAGGTTTTAACACCTCGAAACCGGTTGCCTGTTACTGGATATTTGGATCACTGACAAGGTTTAGACCATTTTAGTTAATCACGTGATCCAGGGCCAATTCAAAAATTTTCCAAAAATTTTACTTAGTAATTATTTGGCTAAGTCTGGAAGGGTTAACCATTAAAAATACTATTTAAAAACTATTTTAAAAATACATAGTCATAGCTTAAATGGTTACTATTCTACATATTTATACCTTTCGGAGGTGTCCAATGATTTTGTCCATATGATGTTTGCATTAACAAATATTCTATTTTAGGATTTCGACGGAAAATAACAAATCCTGCGGCTCTAACAACCATGACAGCTTGTTTAAGAACTTGATTTATCTAAATTAAATTCATTATCTTGTGTAAAAGGGATTACTTGATTAAATTAGGTTGAGGTTATGTTTGTGTATTTTATATTATTAAAAACAGCTCAACAGCTGATAAGATAAGTGAACTGGAGAATGAAGAACAGTAATTCAATAGTCAATCAATGGTAATACCAATATCAAATAATACGCGGACGAATTGCCTTTTATTACACATATATATTTACTTTTAATAATGCGGTGTTATCAAATTTATATAGATATATATATAAATTGATATCTTTGATTGACTGTAGTATAATCAAAGGTATGATTAAAGGTATAATTCAAATTTATTCCTCCAAGTGTTCAATGTTATACCATTGATACTTAACAAAGGGGGTTAATTAATATGTCATATATATATATATATACTTAATGGTGTTCAGTATCCATAGTCAATGATACTTAGTAGTGTTTTGCATATATTTATCTATGAAACAAAATAGTATAAAGCATTGACTATGAATATACAAATCTATGTATTCATAGTCAATGTTATAAAGGTTACAGAATAATTAAGCGCTCAAGGCTTCGAGGGAATTTAACGCGTTTTCAAGCTCAAGCATTAATCAACAATTGACTATAGTCAATGATAGTATGCTTTAGCCAATGGTTCAAGTGTTAACAACTATTTGGTGTTACAAAGTTGCATTACAAGCATTTAACGAACTTTAGATTTTGTAGGTAGATGTACAGTGTTAGGCCAGCCGCACACAGCACGCCAAATAAACAGACCCGACGAGACGAAACCATCGAAGTATAAAGTTTAATACTTAAGCTTAAACTGGAACTCGCTCTCAGGCGGTCCACACATAACCGAATTGGTCCGGCCTATGCCAGGAGTTGGCTATCTTTGAAGTTGCCAGAAACCACAGCCGAGACCAAAAGATGACTGTTGTGCCACAGGTGAACATCCCATAAGAGCTATGGTGCCAATTTCTGCAACGACAACCGTGGTTGTCATATCGAGTATATAGCGGTTAAAAAAGTGTTAAAAAACAAAAACCCAACATTTTACTTTTTCAGTGTTGCCAACGCTGTAGTAAACCAAGATGATAGTAGTGATACATATGAACTACATTCCATAAGAGCAATGGTGCCGATTTCTGCGACAACCGTGGTTGTCACCACCGAGGAATCAACGATTACAAATTTGTTCAAACTCTTTGCATGGGCGGAGTTTACCTTGATTGCTGGGGGGGGGGGGGGCAGGGGCACCGGGGGTCAGTGATAAAGGACATTTAATACCATAATATCCTCTATATTCAGGTTGACACACAACCATCTTTAACTAGGCTTTGGCGGTCGAAGTTCGAAGTAGGCTAAACACTTATGGTGGATAGCACAGTCTGAACAAGTATTTTAGGAATACAAATACAATCATGACACTCATCGGTCAGGTTTTATGGAACCCATAGGAATGGGGAACTGCACCAGCGCTCCCTTTTGTCTATAGAATACCAATAAGTGATTACCTGTTTGAACTATTTTAATGATTTGTTAACTAAAGGATTGTCAAAGTAGTAGATGCACGACATTTTGATCTTTTTAAAATCATATACAGGGTGTCTTTAAAGTACGTCACCAAACTTCGTCACAATATGGTTAATTGGATCAAAATAACCAAAAAAGTTCATATGAGTTCATTCATGAGTACGGAGTATCGTGATGCTGATGTTAAACTCTGCTGATAGTAGCCTATGGATGCATAAAAATTCCAGTGACATAGGGATGTAAAGAAAATTTACATTAACTGTAAAATAAAGCTATTTTTAAGATACACTATCTAAAGCGTCGTAGCGGGGCACGGCGCCTACCCACCTGAGTTTGACAGTCAGTTGTGCCAACGGTAGGGCCTAAGGTTACATTTTCCCTTAGCGATCTATGAAATATCCTTACTTAGTAGTTCGCGCAAACAGTGTTTACTTTATGATAATCTATTATTGTTTAATTTACTTTTCAGAATCGTACATGAACATAGGTAAAAAATGTAAATATAGAAAATAGTGTTATTTTTAGAGTAAGTTAAAGTGAGATAAAACTTTGAACGTTGGCTGAATGGATAATTATTTAGCTCGTAAACTTTGCTTTTTTACATGAAATTTTTGGGGGGGTCCGCCCCCCCCCCCCGAAACTCCGCCCATGACTCTTTGTTACCCGCAAGTGTTGCCAACGCGGCAGGAATAACAAAGGGGTTACTCCTGCCCTGACCTCTGCCCTGGTCCGTATGTCTGTCTCTCTCATGCCGCGCCAGCATTGTTGCGTCATTGTTGTGACCCGTAAACTGGTATTATTATTAACTACCTTTTTTCAGAATCGTAAATTGTCTTTTCATTGTTAGTCATGCACTCATAATAAAGTGTAGTGTTTTGCTTTTTCTCTTGCTATGTTGTATTAAATATTATAAGATTTTATTTTTCTGAGTTCTTGTTTATTTTGAGGTTGTGTAGTCGTCCAATTAACTCCTTCAATTGACTATTCTTATATAAATTTATGTTTCCCTGCTTTAGGTACAATTATTTAATTATTTAGTTTATGCTGTAAAAAATGCTTTTTTAAGCCAAATGCAAGTGCCATTTTTTTATAATAATTATTATTATTGTATACAGTACTACATTTATTTCCATGTTTATTTCAAGCTTACTTTCTGTAAAATAGGCATCTCAGTTTTAATGATATGTTATTTGAACTGCTTTATTGTAATTAGGTATTTTTAACCTGTAATAATTAAAGCATATAAATAAAAAAAAATAAACAAAATAAAACAATTGTTCTCGTTTGTGTTGGAAATAGTTTGTCTAAACTATTACTTACTAAAATCAGGAATTTCATAGTAAACTAGGATAGAATTTGTGGTTGTATATTTAACTTGATTGATAATTTTTAATTTGATAATAATTTAATGGCTTGTTATTAAGTATAATATCAGGTTAACTGGGCCTTGCTCGTGTTTTAATTCAATTTTATTATAGTGTCATGGCATGGTGGAAGAAAGATTCAGCCGTGTAATGGTAAATATTCCGTTTTAGTTTTCACATTTCATATCCGGAACACAAAAAAATAGTTATACAGCAGACCTTCAGAAAGCAATTATGCTTTTCCTCTACCGACCTTAGTAGGAAACAACAGTCGTTCTCATTTGCGTTGCAGATTATTTGTCAACCTTCGAGCGGGCACACACGAAGTTTTTCTTGCACATGTAGTTTTTGTCAAAATATACATCCATAATGGGTGTTGGTAGCCGTGTCCGGCCTAGTGCTTCACGTTCCTCATTCCGGGAATCACCTAAAGCTATTTATACCCCCCACCGGCCCCTTATTTCCCTGTTATTTCCAATTCTGTTATGCGGTGGTGTCATTTTCCGCACGCGCCACATCTCACGAGTATGTTCAGGGGGGGTTATTTCCTCGTGAAACTTTCTGTGCTATAGGTTATTGCACATATGTATAAGTATGTTTTTATGTATTATTTAATTTATAATTATTATCAAATACATTGCGTTTGTATTGATGTATAATTTTATTAATGCGGAGAAAAACTCCGCATGCACAATCTCACGTAACACATCCAGGTGATAACTATAAAATTACTTACAATGTTTAATTGAAATATTAAACCTATTAAGTCTAATAATTAATAGTTTAATGATGAAATGTGGTTCCTATGATGATCTTGGTCAACATTTAAATACAATATTTTGTTATAAAAACACTTAAAATGGGTTTAATTTGAGCAATTTATTGTTGCGGAGTAAAACTCTGCATGCACCCTCTGCCGTAGGCCTACTACCAGTGAAAGCGCTTACTCGAGGGTTAACTGTAACTATAGCAAGGAATTAAAAAATTAATAAGGTTAGAAATATATGGCTGCATATTTACCTTGATTGTAATATTTACTGCATTTAATACGGTACCATAACCTATTTTAAATTTTTGTGAAATTAACATTGATATACAACTTTGTAGTTGTTTATATTAATAAAATATCTATCTTCTTATTTCTATAAGGGTTTTGTCTGTTACGTCCCTTTTTCTCTCGACCTACTGAACCGATTTTTAAGATTGAGGTGTCATTTTAAAGCTTAGGATATACCGCAGTGACGAATCGTAATTATAAAGGTCACATTGTTTCGGGCTTCGCCCTCCTCGCCTTTGATTTATTTCTAGAGGGCGCTTTAAAATGTTGACCAACTTTTATTGCAAGTTCGTTAATGTGAATTGTAATTTAACAGCTGATTACCTTCAGATGAATTTTAAAAGCCAGGTAGTAAACGAAAATAGATCTCTGTCACTTTATAATCAACATTCACGTACTGTAGGTGAGTTTAACTCATACAGAATCATAAAATGCGCAATTTGCGCATGGGCCACCTCGTCTATTATTATTGTTAGTTGTTAATTTAATAATCATCTAATGTCCAGTAAGCAAAAAATAACCCAAATGTAAACAAACCTAAAATATTGTATTGCTACGATAAATATTGTAAGGCCTGGACTGGCTCATTGAAAAGGGGGGTGGACAACCGTCGCCGAGGGCGCCCATATATGCCTATACATAAATCTTATTTTTGCCGCTCAATTTGTCGTGAGTTTCGCGGCAATTAAGTTTTGTTGGTTCCTTGTTAACCCTTAGTAGTCCAAGTTTTTCCTTTAAATAAAATGCAGCGGATTAGTACTGCGCTCTCGTAGCAAACTCCTTTACTCACTGCCTACAACTTTTCCCGCTAGGAGCATGCACTGTTCAAAACCCTACGGGTAATCCTCGTCCCAGGGCTGCCGGTCGTGATAGCTGATGTGGCCAAGGTATAGGCACCCTGGCCAGGTATCTATATCAGTGCGGGTTCGATTCCCCCTCACGACCAAACCTGACCTGGTGGCGCAGCTCTTAAAAGGGAGGACCTCAGTTCACCTATATATCCGACTTCCTATAGCTAATAGTAAGTAAAAATACAACAAAGAAAATTCAGCATATAGCAACATAAATTGTGTCCATTTCAGCAGTGAACGTGTTAACAGCCATTTCAACAAAATTTGTAACTTCAAACATTCTGAGGTATAGTCAAGAATACGGGACCTATTAAATTTTCAATTAGAAATTAAAAATTTAATTTAAATTAAAGTTAAAATTTTTTCACATGAGCGAATTTTTGAAAAAATCCAACTCTTGCTTGAACACTTACCCTAAGTTATGTATTTAAATAAATATTTTGACTTGATTACATCTTTCACTATGCCATTCATTCTTGTAACTTCTCAGGGACTTAAATGTCCCGAATTAAAATATTTTCCCTTAACGATCTGGAAATGGTTAGTGTTGTCAATATACAGGGAGTCCAGCTTCGACTCTGTGAGAATCTTTACAGGTTATTATTCGGTGGAGATGAGGGGGGGTGGGGTGGTTAATACAATTTAAAAATGCGATGTAACATGATGTCAGTATCTCAAAAACAATCATAGATAAATAAGAAAATTTTGCAAGTAAGATTAACATTTAGTTTACATTTCATTTTTGTATATCTTTCACTCTTTCAGTTCCAAAATGGTGTCATTTTAAATCATTTTCAATGTTAAATTATTAAGAGCCTATAAAATAATTTTACTAAAAAAAATAAAATTAAAAATTTAATTTTATTAAAATAATTTATAAGATATACAATATTTACACAGTTATTGTATGTATTTTTAATACCAAGTTTATTTACCTGAAAAATCTATTAGATTAAAAAAAAAAAAAAACTTGTTGCTGTTTACGTATGACTTTTGAATAGGCGTAAAATAATACGTATGCACTGAATAATTTTTAACAAATTAATTTTATTAATACTGTATTAGGGAGTTTTTGTAATATACGATAAGTCTTACAATACATGTAAACACTATTTAAAAATTGAATTTTTTTAGAATACGTTATGCAGCATGGTTTAATTAATTGAACCATTTTTTTTTTTTTTTGAATCAATAATGTGTGATAATTGCCATTGATCACTTTTCAGCGAGGTTTTGGAACTTAAAGCAGTAAAAATAACTAAATCCACCATTATTAGAATACCGTTTAACGTTTACCATATGTGCAAAAATTCTCGATGAACAAAAATTGCATAAAAATGCTTCTAGTTGTTTGTACTCTTAAAAACTGTTAGCTTCATCTTAATTTCATTATTCTTAGCAATTAGCCATTCCCTTAATGCCTGTTTTTTATGTTTATCTTGCTTATTTTTTTCTTGATTAATTTTTAAAATTTCCTTTTAATCTTCCTCTTTTTTATTTTATTCTGCTTTTTTCTTTTATATTTAGTTTGTTATCATGGTACAATTTCCAATTTTGGGAAGTTATGGAGAAGGAAACTTTTTCTTGCTTTCTCTTCTTTGTTTGACCTTTTCCCGCCAATATAAGTGTTTTTCCCATGGATGTGACTTAGGGCTATCTTTTTCTCAAAGCGAAGAATTATAAACAAAGATAAAACTGTTTAGTTTTGTTAAGTAGGTGTTTAGTTGTTGGTCCCCTTTGTGTATTCCTCCGCTGCAGCCAGTTTGAGTTGTACTACATTCTTCCTTTGAAATAGGTATAAGATGGTTTTCGTCAGGTTGAAAATGTTCTGTTTCTTCTCTTTCTTTAATTGCCACTTTTATTTTGGCATTTGTATGCTTGCTAGGCCGAATTACTTCTTCGGTAGCAACCTCTTTTATTTGCCTCCTTTCTAAGAAAACTGAGTTAAACTCAGCATCTTCAGGTTTTTTCATCTCTGTTGTAAATCTGCTGAAATAAATGTACACTGTCTTTTCCAATCACAGATTCTACAAATCTGAGAGCAATCTTGTGTTCAGCCACAGATGTGCTTTCAATACTTTTGTGTACTTGACCATAGTATTCTCTTCTTTTTTAAATACATCTAGAAAAATCAACGTTTTCTGGATTTAAAGGGTACAGGCCACACTAACTTTGCCTGTTGAAATAAAGAATTTTCATTTCATTTCATTTCAGGCCACACGCTTTACGCCGTTTACTATAGCTTCTGTTGAAACTTAATTGAAATAGTAGTGCAAAGTTTACTTTTTTTTGCCTTGCTTGTCTTTTGTTTATTGAAATTTCTGATTACCTTTTTCCAAGCTGTTTTCAGTGACCAAAAATTGAAACATCACAAGGCTGTAATATATGAGTAGCATTTGGCAGTAAACAGAACAATAAGATATTTGTCTCTTTACAAAAGTCGTATGGCTGTACATCAATATGGGATTTATAGCCATCTAAGAAAACCAATACATGCATTTTTACTTTGGCTTCTACAATTCTTGGATAGAAAACATTTAGGCATATTTAAACTCAAAGAAAGTTGCATTAATCATCCATCCGCTATCACTTGTACTGACTGCAAACCCTGATGGAACAGATTCAGCAACATCTATTGGTATACGTTTGTACGCATTACAATTGTTGGATCGATTGAATCACCGGCAGCTGAAAATGAACTATGATACATTCTTTTTCCGGGCCAGCGGCTACTTCATAGAAGTTTCTATATTTTTTTGGCCCAAGAAGCTTATGACTTTGGACGAAACTGATACACCAGTCTCATCTAAATTGTAAACTCTTTGAGGATCATTAAGGACAACTTTGGCGTTTTCTTCATGTAAGCAACATATGTAAAGCTCGTCAAATCATTCTCTAAGTTTACTCTCTGTTACTGCAGCTCTGGCCTTTGGTATTACCTCTGTGTTTCTCTTGCTTATTTCAGGATGCCTTTTTAGGAAAAGCTCAACCCATTTTTTTCCAGGTCTGTTGTTGTTAAAAACAGTTGTTCTTTTAGAATCATTCAGTACTTTTTGTACTACGTCCTTCAAATCTTCTTCATGCACTAGAAAACCAAGTTTAGCTTTACCAAGAATCCAATCTTTCAGTCGTTTTTCCTCTTCTTGTGAAAGAACACTTGGTGGTCCCATTTTTCTTGAAAGAGGATCATTGGACTTAAGTTTATTAACTAAGGTACCTTTGGGAATGCTGTATACCTGAGAAGCTTTGTTGATGGACATTTTTCCTGCTTTCACTTCTAATATCGCTTTTTTCAAGTCTTCTACTTTGTATTTGAATCTACAGTAACTTCTCTTCACTACTTCTTCTTCCTCTTGATGATTCATAGTGCTGAAAAATTAGTATATATGTAATATGCTTAGATGAGAATATGAATGCATTTTATTTTTACAGGGCGAATTTTAAGTCTTTCCCCCTTTTTCATTTTTATACAGTATAAGTTAGAATAGTGTTTCTCAACCGGTGGTACGCGAGAGCATTTCAGGTGGTACTGTACGCGAGAGACAAAGGAAGAAAAAAGTTAAATACACGAAAAATAAGAAAAGCACTTTTGAACTACCGGTACATGATGCCGACATCCGTTTTGGTCATTTGGTCAGCTCAGTTCAGCGTTACTACGCTTTTACACATAATTTGAGAGACTCCGATGGGTAGCTTTACCTCTTCCTTCCTAAAACGATTTCATACCAACTTAACCAATTAAATTATTTTAAGTTAAGACTCCCTTTTCCAAGCATATTTATACTAATGAATAATGATTTTGTGTCCAGTACCTGTCTGAACCCTTGAATTAGGCCTATTACCTTGCCTATTTACTTTTTACTAGTTGAAGTTACAAGACATGCTCCGCAGAAACATTTAAACGTGAGGGAAAATTAATTTGGTCATATCCACGGAGAATATGAAGTTCATCACTTAGTAACCCTGGAACACATTCCGTGTATTTCAACGAGGTTATAGTTGGTGTATTTGTTCGGTAAAGCCACAAAATCCAGTCAAGTAAAAATAGTTTGTGTCGTGACCAGTATTTGTGTATGTGTAAAATTAGTCCTGATTATTAATCAGTCCCCTGAAAGGGATTATTTCCTGAGCAAGAAATAAAAGCAAGTTTCCCTTTAACAACCTCTTTTGCTGTTAATATTATTTATTTGTTTGATAATTTTGTATTTTATTGTTTTATTTACTTTTGTAGAAATGCAAAATAACCTTTTTTAGCTGTAAGTGTGTATTTTAAACAATTTGTTTCAATTGCATTGTAGGCCCTATGAAACTTTGTTTATAAAGCCAGCAGCTAGCGATTTTTAGTTTCAAAGTGTAAAACATAATATAGGCCTATTTACGTTAATTAATAATTACAGTAATATTTGAATACCTTCAATGTTCATTCCAATTTATGATTTTTTTTCAATTGAAATAAAACTTTTTAAATTAATTGTTTTAAATGTGAGTTTTATTTTTTCTCAGTCTAAGGGGCCTATAATGAAATATATTAAAAGTAAAACAATAATCTATTCTCTCTCCGGCTGTATTTGTAAAACCGGGGGGGGGGGGGGGAGGTTATGTATAAGTTTGGGTGGTACGCAAAAAAATTGAAAAGCCTCAGGTTGTACGCGGGCACCAAAAGGTTGGGAAACACTGAGTTGATGGTTTAAACTCCACACAACTAGGCCTAGGTCAGACCTAAATATCTTGTTTTTCATCGGTTCATTGGCCCTCTGCCTTAAATTGGGGGCCTACGAGGAGTAAGTCGAGATTCTTAAAAATAAGCATAGGTTGATATATATATATATCAAATTAGAGGTCTCTGTTATTAGAATACAATGACACAATCCGGATCTCAATAGGTTCATTCTATGGGAAAATCCAGGGGTTTAAAGTTTACAAAACATGACCATCATCTTATTAAATCTGTTAGTTACTCCTAGATCATGGACAAGTGATCCCTTAAAATCATTAAACACAAGAAAAGAAATTGTCTTTTAAAAATTCTTAACAAACAGCAAAAGAAAAATTTTGAAATGAACTTTTTTTAAAAGTAGCGTGATAAAACGCAGATAATTTAACATTTGTTACGTGGCTCATTAATATTTTGTGAATTTTAAACCCCTGTAATTTTTTACATGGTTAAGCATTTTGAGGTGCGTTTTGCGGCATTGTATTCTACTAGCTGAGACCTTTAATTTGATGAACATATAAAACCTATGCTTATTTTTAAGAATCTCGACTTTCTCCTCGTGGGCCATTCCCCATTGGAAGTGCAGAGTCAATGAACCCATGAAAAAGAAGATGTTTAGGTCTGCCTCAGTTGTGCGGAGTTTAAACCTTTTAACTCAAACCGTATAAAAAATTAGGCCTAAATACCGGTAGGGGGGAAGGGACTTAAAACTCACCCTGTATAATTATTTGTACTAAAAGGTTATACAAACAAAATATCAATTTAAAATAGTTTCCAGGGTAGTCCCTAGAACTGTTAAAATTTATTTGCAGTACAAACTGATAGACAGGTAAAAAACAGGCCTACTGCTATTGTAATACGTTCATGATAATGTCATTACCTTAGTTAATAACTCTTTTTGACATTTAAAATTACAGGCTTCCTAGGGTCCTGTAACAACACTGCAAACAAACTCCTTGCTTTAAACCCGGTTATTCACTGTGTTTTCTGTTAGTCCAAAATCTAGTAAATAAACAGTAAAAGAAAGGTTATAATGAATTAACCTCTAAAATTGTCAAACTGCTTTGATAAAATATTTAAGTTAATTATTTAATTATCTACTATTTTTAGTTAAATATTTATTATAAATACAAAATAAAAATGTTAACAATCATATGAGATTCATACACACAAAAACAAAACTTACCTGCTTGCACTGCAAGTTCTTAGGAAAATAACCACTCGAGGATGAAACCACTCTAAGTTATTAAGTTATTTGTGTTGAAAACAACAATCAAGCAGATGTAAAAACCAACATCTGATTAATATTCATCATCAGCTGACTAATAACACTTCTGAGGATAAGGTGGCTTTTGTCTTAATTTATCTATTTTTAATGGTCATTCACTGATAATAATTCTAAATAGACAGGCGTCTATTTCACCGCGTTTTCACTTTGTGGGAGAGAAAATTCTGACGAGGAGTGGGGGTAACGCCGATAGTGTTACCAACACCGCAAATACCACGCACGGTCATCAGTCATCACGGACAATGCTGAAGTATTTACGAATAAGATAAGAGAGACGGAGACAAAAGAAATGATACCGAAGAAGGTTGTTATTATCATTGACTATGTACACTATACAAAGTCAATGTTATTATTAATAATGATTATTTAAAAGACTTAATTAGATAAATAATGCACCAATATAACTACGATACATTAATGTGATAAACATGTAAAAATGTAAGCTTGTTAGACGTCTGATTTGTACTAATTAGCCTACTTCCTTGAAATATTTTAGGGCAGCAAATTATTGTAACCTATTATGTAATCGTGGGGTCTCATAATAGCTACGCTCATAGCAACTACAATTTGAATGTTGACATAGGTACTAAAATGGCAGTGTGAATTAGCGCCTACACTTGTAGGCGCTGGTAGAACATTTCAAATTTGTGTAGGCATTAACGAGAATATGACCTATACTTTTTAGAACATTGATTTTGACTGTTAGATTTGTAAAATATATTTAAATTAAATTGTAGCAACTAAAAGTGAAAAAAGCTTTTAGGTCCGACAAATTTCTTTATATCTCGATTAGCAACTACTCTACATAGCCACTAAAATCGAATTTGTAACATAGCGCCCTCAGAGTCGTTCGGAGTGAACAGCTCTTTTACAGAGCAGCTCTTTTGAACGACTTCCCTGCCATGACATCTGCAACCAGCAGGGAAATCTGTAACTATACCCCACAAACATTACCTAACATCACATTTGTAAATTCATTCTTTTCCTTTGTTCTAAATGAGAAAACTATTGAAAAGTTAGAAAAAAAAATAATCCCCTTTCTAATTAGTAAAATCTCCAACACCCACAAACATTCCCTATTATTTGGTAGAAATCCTCCACAACTGGCAACACTGAGTGAGCTGTTGCTCTCTAGAAGGAATGTAATGATAATGAACGAACCATTAAAGATTCGTTCTTTTACCTACCGCTCATTATTGTAGGCGCTATCAGAAACTGAGATGTTCGGTGCTATCGATAATTTAAGAAATCTAACAACAACTACGTAAAAACCAAATAGTCTACTAGCAACTACACTTTAGCGGCTGCGACATCGTAGGCACTAACGAGAAATTTTAATAATTGTGTAGGCGCTAATCGAATATTTAAATTTTCATTTTTCCCGCCTTTTCGTAGTTGCTATGAGAACATTCAGTTTTAGTTGCTACGTTTATTTTCACTTTGTAGTTGCTACGTGCGTAGCTACTATGATACCCCGTCTTATGTAATTTACCTACGTGAACAAATGTAGTTAGTAAGCTGTAATTGGTACTGTATTACGTTTTTAATATGATGTTAAATATTTAAAATATAAGCCTATTTCATTATTTAATTTCAAAAATGTATATTATAAAGGAAAAAAAATAAATTATTAATTAATTTTAATTAAAACATTCAGTGAATTTTTTTACACATTTTAATATGAAAATTTAAAACTTAGTAGCCTATTTACCTGGTGGCTTATCCGTTATGTACTTCGGCGATAACCCGTTTAGCCGTCTAAGGCGGAGCGGCCTAAACGCCTTCAATCCCAATGTCTCACTAATCGGTTAACCTCGTTGCTTACACCTCAGCCACAACTAACAATGCTTCTATCGACCTTCTTGGTATTTCATTAATTCCCGTAGGAATAATTCACGCAGGAATAAGATTATTTCTACTGGCAGTATAAACCAAACATCGTCTCACTAACCGGTTAACCTCGTTGTTTACACCTCAGCCACAACTAACAATGCTTCTATCGACCTTCTTGGTATTTCATTAATTCCCGTAGGAATAATTCACGCAGGAATAAGATTATTTCTACTGGCAGTATAAACCAAACATCGTCTCACTAACCGGTTAACCTCGTTGTTTACACCTCAGCCACAACTGACAATGAGGTGGCAAACGGCTGAAAGAATGAAGTAGTGAAGTGAAGTGTGAAGTGACAGTGCTTTGCTTGGTATCCCTGCTGTATTGGTAACACTGTCGGCGGTACCCCCCCCCTCCTCGTCAGAATTTGCCCTCCCACAAAGTGAAAACGGGGTGAAATAAGAAATAGACGCCTGTTCTAAACAGTCGGTATTCTGATACCAAGAATGACCGGTCATTCACTGGGGAAACACCGGTCATTAGCTGGTATATAGGCGGTCATTCACTGGTGCAATCATTATAGAGGGATCATTAATGTTTATTTTAGCTTTATTTTAAATGTCGACGCAGGTGCTATGCACTGCAGAACATCTTTTATTTATTTTATTATTATTTTTTTGAGATGGTAGCTGGTTATGACAGCCATACGATGTATATTATACTGGTGCAATGATTTATCTATGATAAATTGTATTTTTAAATAATCTGTTTCAACATAATACATTAAGTTTTACCATTAGGAAGTACAGGAGAATACGGGCAAGACGTTACACTACACTATTATCTAAACAGTAACGTAAATGCCTGTTCTACCATGTAAGATTCAAGTGGCATCTCAACCTTAAAAGGTCATTCTCTGGTGCACTGACCCTAGTAAATAAAAAAACCCTTCCTACTCTCAATTAATTCAACAACTTACAACTAGTATCAATTTGTCATGTCAATATGATCTGAATTACTAGGTCTAATGCGTTAATTTCCTCATTATTTTTTTCTTTTAGTTTTTTTGTTATCCAAAATTTTTTTCCTACCTATAACTTTGAGGTACAGCAATTGTTTGAAAAATACACTACAAACTGTAGTTGTGTACTGAAGGTAAAAAATGATAACTTATATCAGCTAAAATTTAAAAAATAAAGTTGTGTTATTATTTAATACCCCTGTCGCAGCAGTCCTGCGTACTCAGCAAATTTCTAACGGAATTTTTTATTTCTCCATAAACTTAGATTTATGGAGACATAAACTCTATTATGTCTGTATATATTCTACATCGGATTCTAAAACAAAACTACCAAGTTTGAGGTATGTTTAGTTGACTTTTATGGTCCAGTGTGAGTTCCACCAGTCCTCTGTACTTGTCCTATACATGGCGAAGCGGCCACGACGTAATTCATCATTCTCAGAAGCTCATCATCCACACAACGCAGGGCTTTGTGGGGGAAACTATGAACCACACCGCTACTGTCCACATATTATTTACTTTCAGCTATCATTCTGATGTTGCATTTTATTTGATTTAGCTCTTGATAAAACTGAGGTAAAGTACAAGAATTTTGTCTAAATTGTGTTTTGATTTCCCACCATATAAACTGATTCCAAAAGATATTGATGACTCTATATAAACAAAGTAGAGCATTTTTCATGTGTCAACAGAGTAAAATTTTGACATTCTATAAAACGCATATGTTCCACAAGTAGTTTTATCAACAACATGGTCAACATGTAGGTCCCATTAAAAATTCAAATTCAAATTTCTTTATTGCCACAAATACGTTTTTTTACATAGCAAAGCTAACAAAACTGGTGACATTGTCAAAATTTTGTATAATTAATCTAAGTTAATCCTAGTTAAAAATAAAACATAAAACCATAGGAATGGTTAGTCTGGACAATATAATATAATACCAAAAGAAACAGGCTGAAAATGAAATTCCACTGAAAAAGAAACACAAAATAGCTCTGAAGTTTACATTAATTATCTACTTGAGAGAAAAATTCATTTACACTATAATAACATTTTGTTACCAAGTATTCCTTAAGGGAACGTTTAAAGGTATTTGAACAAATTTGAGATTTTAAAACTAATGGGAGTTTATTAAACATTTTCATCCCTGCATATGAAGGAGATCTTTCAAAAAGACACAAGCGATGTATTTTGAACTGGAAATTGTTTTTATGCCTTGTACCATACTCATGCTTATGTTGCTCCCCACTAAGCTTATCGAAATTTCTTTCTAAAAACAATAAACATTTATAAATATAGAGAGATGGAAGAGTCAGTAGTTTCATTCTTTGAAAAATTGGTCTGCAAGATACCCTATAATTAGAAAAATTTATGATTCTTATGATTTTCTTTTGTATTTTAAAAACATTTATTGAATCCGTTGATGCTCCCCACATCTCAATTCCATATTGCATGATTGAATAAAAAAAGATTAAAGATTAAAGATTTTGGTCAAGGATTAAAAAATGTTGTGGATGTAACTTCTTGCCCGTTCTAGTTGTTTAAATTTATTTTGCGACTTATATGATTTCTGCTTTTACCTGCTGTAAAAATAATGAAGTTACTTTTACTTGTATTCAATAAAGCTGGTGATTATTTAGAAAATTTCTTATTTTAGTTAAACAGTCAGAGGAATGAATTTTTAAATTTTTCAAGAGTAAATCACTGATTGTTATGCTGGCATCATCAGCATATAGACATATTTTGAATGATATCAGAAACAGTAGAACGCAAACCACTCACATAGCAAAGCAATTAAAGAGGTCCTAATATATATCCTTAGGTACACCATGTTGAATTCCAAGAGTGGAACAATTGGAAACAATTGTCAAAAAGACAATTTGGAATTTTTACTTCCGCTTTTTTTGGAATTTTTACTATGATTGTCAAGTGGCACCATGGCGGGAGCACAGTCAGTTTACGGAAATGACAAGAGGCACTCGCTTTAAAATCTGCACTGGAATGGGATAACGAGGCCAGGGCTTGTAACAATTCATGAGGTTAATCAAAATAATATAAAAATTAAAATAAACAAAATGATAAAAAGTAACTAAAAAACAACCTTGAATAAACCTAAAATGTTGCTGAAAATTCCAAAAACGGTGTTTTTTAGGTTATTAAAAATATGAAGGATAATTTTGAACTAGGTAAGTGATCACTAAAGCAATAATATTAGTAAAATAAAAAAAAAAAAAAAAACAAAAAAAAATCCTCCTTGATCCATTTCTTAAATTTTTCATTTTTTCCTTTTTTAATCATTTATTTAGTTTTACGAGCTTTATATAAATCGATCAATAAAAATCTAATTGCCCTAAAAAATATAAAAAAATAACCAAACTCCCCTAAAAAATAACAAAAAAAAACTAAATTCAAAAAAAAATAACAAAAAATAATTAAGAGCAAAAAAAGTTAAAAAAAAAATAACTTGTTGCAAGCCCTGCGAGGCACAACATGCCAGCGCAAAGACACTCCAAAAGTTGTGCCACTGCGAACTGCTACACCTCTGCACCACTTCTAAAGATGATAGGGATAGTACAATAATTTAATCAACAAATGTTCTTTGATATTTTGATTTATTATACAATAGAAAGTACAATAAGGTGATCCTAGACATAAAGTTCAGAGTGTATAACACAAATCCAAATAACTCTTAAATGAATACATTGCTAAAAAATTGTGTTAGGGAAAATTCAAATACATTAAAAGAACAATATAAAGGTTAAAAGACAATACAATGCTTATAAAATTTTTAAATCTGTGAATTAATAGAATATTTCTATTTTATAAAATTTGAACCCATGGAAAATCACTTTTACGATAATCATGGACAGTTTGGGAGAACTAAACTTTTATTTATAAAAGAAGGATAACAGTAAGATTTGAAATTTGTCGAAAAAAATACTAATAATAGAGTTAAAACTTTGTACATTTTCTTGTTTATGTTAACTACCTAATAATGTTTACAATGCCATAATGAGATTCTAACATTAAAATATTTAAAGCAAACAAAATCGCAGCTAAATTATTTCTACACAACATTAACAAATTTTAAGGCCTTTTCCTGTTTCAATCCAGCTTTATAAAGTTAACAAAAAATATAAGAAATTAATTTATATTAAGTAAATCGTATACCGTTTACTTTGTTTAGTTTAGTATAAATTCTATATCATAATAGATATTTCACTTTTGAAACTGTTGAGCAGACTTAAAACTTCTTGCTTAAGAAATGAAAATGGGAAAAAAGCTGGGTTCAAATGATACCATTTTTAGGGGCATAATGCAAACCTACTGCAAATTTAGGCAAATACTAGACACTACTTAAGTATTTAAAATAAGTGATTTTTTTACACAATACAAGATTTTTTGCCAATTAATAGGTGTTAAATTGTTAAAATATCAATTGCAACATTGTTGACCTGAGTTCAGCAGAAAAAAAGTATATTATCGTAGTATAAAAGTATATCGCAAAACTAAAAAGTAGTAGAGATAGCTGCATTTTTACACATGGCAATCTTGTTTCATTGTCAATATACATTTTGATTCATTGTAAAATAATTTCAACTAGAGATCGCCTATTGATCGAAATTCGATCAAAATTACAATCAACACTTAAAAGAGAAGTGAAAAGAAAAGAAATAAGAACTAGAGATAAAGTAAAATTACAATATTTGACAAAATAAAAGTAAGTTTTACTTCTTAAAAAAAGACAACAGGCACATTTTAACCGGTATAATTTAGTAGATTCGAAAAAGAATGAATAAAAGCTTACATTTTTAACATAACAATATATTTTTTTATGTATTTACACTAAGATGATACTAATATAATCTCACCTAAATGAAAGAGAGCTGTTACCTTAAAAGCACATGTTTAACTGGTAAATTATTTTTTTGCTAAGACATAATACAGATTAATAATTAATTTACATACAGTAAATGTGATCAAAGAGAGCAAAACATTTGTTCATAAACCGTTCTATTATGTACATAGTTTTACATTAGGCTATATAATTTTATATACAAATTTCTCTTAGAATATATTGTTTACACAGTTATAAACATTTGATTACAGTAAAATGAATACTGTGATATACATTTTACTAAAGTATGAAATTAAAATAATTTCTTTCTTGTGATTTTCTGACTTTGAGACATCAATGAAACCGTCTTTTTGAGTGTGATTTTTACAAATTGTTATTGAGCTATAACAAGCCAATGGTGGATCTTACACGCTCAATATGGATCGCAATATTTGGACTGTGATCCTGGATCACGATAAGCATTGAGTGTGTAAAGTCAAATATTCTTGTATGATCCATATTGACTGTGTAAGTTCAAGCCCAGTAAACAATACTGACAATATTTATCACGATCCAGATCATGATCCGTATTGATTGTGTAAGATCCGCCATTATGAAAAATTAAATTAAATTTACTTGCTTCAATACTTTGTGGTGAGATACATTTGAGGTTTCATTCCCTGCTGAGAGAAGTCAAATGTAATTTAATTTAAGGTTGGACTTGACTTATAGCACTGACTATTTACACAGTGTATATTGTCAATGCTTTTAGCTTATCAATAAAAAAAGGCAACATACTCATAAACATTAAAATAACGATGGAAACCATTTGTTATAAACTTTACAAATTTAAATAATCCCTTTTAAAATAAACCATGCATAATATAATAAAAACTGAGCTGCTTAACAGTTTTAAAAGACTAGAGAAATCCAGAAGTTTAAAATACTATGAAAAGGTAAATGAGGTAATCAAAATACTTCTAGGCAAATCCACAACCAAAGACTTTGCTCAAGTCTTCAAGAGATAAAAAATATTTAAATTAAAAGTGATTTCAAAATAATTATTGTTATGGTCAGAGTTATAGCAGTCAATTAGGTAAATGTTGAGATGTTTTCTTACCCCTTCTTAAAATAAGAACAAACTTTTTTTATAAACATCTCAACATTTAGCTATTTGACTGCTATAACTCCATGGTGGAAGTTGAGCTTGTGCCAAGATTACATCTTTACTCTTTTTTTCTTATTGTTCACACGTTACGACGCGCGTTGAAAACGGCGACGTGCCGTCCATGGCGGTCGCTATGGCAGCCGTGGACGGCGCTAAAATCGAGACCACGACGCCATTATCACTAACCTCGACGGCATTTCAATTCAGTCAGAAGCTGAATCTGACATAAGTGACAGTGTTGCACCTTAACTTGTTCAACCAGCTCGCATAATATAAACATTAATAAATATCTTATAGAAAAGTGAACGGTTAGATTATTTTTACTTAAGAGGGGTCTAAAGGACCCCTCTTTCAGAACGTCATGAAGTGCTTCACCTGTTCCCATTTTGCGCCTTTTTACTTTAAGTCTGCAAAAAGTGAGAGATTTTTTAAATATAAGACTTGGGCTGTTTGATTCGTTTTTTTTATTTTTTGTTAAATATTTTAAATCCATATTAAGCTACGATGGTCAAAATTTGTTTAACTTTTAACCATTATAGCGTAACATGGATTCAAAATATAAGAAAATCCAAAAGCAAATGAAATAGCCCAAGCAAGTCTTTATATTTTTCTCTCTCTCACTTTTATCGGACGTTAAAGATATGAAATGGGAGCAAACAAAGCACTACATGACATTCTGAGAGGAACCCTTTCGCCCCCTTTTAAAAACAGCCTTCAAAATAGAGGTAAACGCCTAAAATAATTAAAACTAAATAATTTATTCTATAACAATCGATGCATTTATAAACTCTCCTCCTAAATCATTACAACTCATTTAGGTACCGTATTACTATAAAAAGTCTTATCTTTTATTAAAAACCTCTCTCTCTCTCTCTTTTATTTAACTTTAAATTAAGGCACTAAATGGAGAAGGCGAAGCACTACATGACATTCAAAAAGAAGACCTTTCACCCCCTCTCAAAGAGAAATATCTGTGAAGAGCAATACTTTGGATTAATTTTTGTATAATCATTGTTCTTGTTTCTGAAGAAATACTAGAATTTAATCATCTTTTAAATTAAATATTTTCAAACATTTATCCCAAAGTGGTTTTTTAACTATTTTCTACAATACTGTGTTACACTTCTGGATTTCTGCAACTACTATGTACAATAACCAGTATGCTGAAGGCTTCTTCAAGAAGCACCAAGAAAGCACTCGAATGGCAGGAACACATTGATATATTTGTACATACTTAGGTAAATACAGCACCTTGTAATTGTATTGTCCTTGAAAGCGACTAGATCAGATCTAGATAGAAGCTGTAGCAAGAACTGGGACGGGCGGACCAATATACATATGTACATTCCGAGACTAACCCGCACTTCCTGAAAAATATTAATTACAATTAGTCTGATGGATTCATAGGATAAAATGTTGCAACGTTAATATACACTAACTGGTAAAAAAGCAGTATACTGTGAGAGTAAAACTAAGGACAACTGGGATTTTGAAGACCTTACTATTTTATTTTGAGAAACCATAAATTAAACATAATCGAATGATACTCTTAACTATATTTACATAAAGATATGAAAAAGGCAATCACTATGAAGTCAAAATTAAAAACCAGAAAAACCAGTTTGAGTAGAATTAAAAACCCATAAAGTCTGGCTGAAGTTTATCGCTCTTTATATCTTGTTTTAAATACAAGATATAAAGAGCAATAAATTGACTTGCATAATTATACAAAATTGAATATTAATTCAATATTGCATAATTATGAAAGTCAATTTATTACAAGGTAATTTTATGTAAATTTATTTACATTGATTCTCGAATCCGAATCCTAAAAAATCAAACCTCAAATCCCAAATCTCCAAATCTTGAGTCCAGAAAAGAGGATTAAATCAACAGGTTTTTGTTCTATAATGTCATTTTCATCTTATTATTTATTACAATTAACAAATAAGAGTCAGTACTAAAAATATTTCAAAGCCAAAATACAAGGGTTATTGTGGTTATTTTCTTAAAATCAATTTTTATATCCCAACAGCACGAGAGGTGAAAAAACATTTTAATCATAAAAATATTATCTTTATTGTATACAAAAAAACAATTATTGCTAGCAGCACAACTTAAATACAAAACATAACCATAAAACACAAAGAAGGGAGACAAACAACAAAGGTAACCGACTTAACTCCAGCCTGAATCATCGGCAATGGGCAGTGTTCATAAAAACACCACTATTGTGTCACGAGAGAAATTGCCCCATGAACTTTTTTATTTCTCTAAAATATTAACAATTAATACGAGGACATTTAAAAAAAAAAAAAAAAAAAAAAAAAAAAAACAATGAAACTAATTAAATGTTACAGAAATTCGTTTTTAAATCAATCAAATGTGATTATTGGGTTTTAAGATTACGTAATAATTACTTGACATAACAAATGTCCAAGGCATGCGCACGATATTTTGTCCCATACAATAATTTTGACTACAGCTGAAGGCTACATCAACAACTTGTTTAACTGGTTAGATTCGCAAGGAATGTTGGATTTTGTTATTTTGTTCATTCTTTGTTCTTTCTTCTTCATAGTAAAGTTGTTTTGTCGATTCTGAAAACCACTAGACATTGATATTGTATTGATACAGTATTTTATATTTTTTAAAGATAAATAAAGGTCGTAAAGTCCCATTATGACGATTGACGATGATAAATATCTCTTTATGAATAATGCATTTTTCAATAAATTATCACGGGTAGTCATTGAGATAAATTTAATATTCGATCCATCGACTACAACGTAGTTCAAGTAAATGACCTTGAGACTAAGCTTGGCTTTGTTCTGTAGCCGATGCGACAGACTGTGATTACGACTGGGACGGTGGCGTCGTCCTGTAATCCAGCTACTTGGAGGTCACAAATTGTGGATAGTTATAAGTTATGGCTTGTGGATGCGATATTCAATATGCGAGATCCCTGTCTCAAAAAGTGATTTTAGACAAAGTTACACGTCAGAGCTGGCGGCCCGTCAGCGCTGTGACGATGTAATTATGCTGTCCCAAGATTCGATTTAAATATCAAATTTGAATATTTTATTAAGATTCGATAGATTTTATATTCGAATTTGACACGTCCCTAATGGAAAGTGTACTAAAGTAGAAAGTTTACTGTACTATTTTGTATACTCACATAAATGCGGGTCAATAGATGTGTCATAAACGTCGCAGAGAGGCGACTGAGAGAGAAGGGTGTTTGTTTCTGCGGGTTGGCTGCACTGAGAGGGGGGGTGCAGCGGGAGGTGGGGGTGTGGCGGCCCCTAGCTCCTGAAACCACCAGTAGTTACCATACTTGACACTAATCATTAACGGAATTTTAATGGTGTCATAAAAAAATAAAATTACAGTTTAAGTCTAGGAAATTTAACTTGAAAAAAAAAAAACATAAAAAATTGGGTTACAATGTACATTTTGTGATGATAATGGGCCAACGGAACCATACATCATAACAATAAATATACCTTATTGTATTTTTAATGGAAGTTTAATAGTTGTATTTAAAACTTTAAATAATAAAAAAAAAATATTGAGTGCAAATATTAAAAAAATATTTTTTGGTACTAATCCTTTGAAATTAAAAAATAGTTTAATACTTTTACTTTACCAACAATAGTGACTCTGCCGTGGTTAAATACTATTGCAGGTTAAATGTGTGAGGATTCTAATTTTACTTTGCATTAATTCGGTTGGGTAGCATCATGCCCTATGAACTGTTTGCAGGCAGGCTTGCTTTAATCTGTTAGACATATCCTATACATAGACATTATTCGCACATAACATTCTTTACAAGTGTATACATACACAATACGTGCATTGTCAAAAATAATTAAAATACAATGTCACAAACTGATAACCATACAAAAAATAATAGGTAATTAACGAGACGTTGAACAAATAATAAAACTTTCAAATTATACAATATTGACAACTTCTGACATTTTTAAACCTGTATTAAGATAATACCCCCGTCGCAGCAGACCTGCGTACTCAGCGAATTTCCAATGGAATTTCAGATTATTTACTTTCCCCATAAAACACCATAGGATCGATTATCTAGGTTTTCTGCCATTGGGTGTTGTTAGAAAATCTAAGTTTATCAATAATTGGTGAATGTAAACACAAAATTGTATCAAACTCTGGCAATTTTTTTATTTTCCCCATAAACCCCATGGGGGTGAGTATGTAGGTTTGCCGCCATATGGGTTTTGTAAGCAAGTATAAGTTAAACCTTATATAGATAATGTACATACGAAATTTGATTAAGTTATGTCAATAAATAAGCAAGATAGAGGGTTTTCTTGATTTCCCATAAGAATAACATGGAAAACACATTTTTGGATTTGCCCCGTAACCAGTTATGTTATGATAAAAATTCAAAATACCAAATTGTTTGTTTTTTTAAGCTCTTTTAAATGGTTTCAGTTAAAATTGATGAATTTTAAAAATTAAGGTCCAAAAATGCCAAAAACCCATTTTTGACCCCTTTGAAACCCCATAAAACCCCGTTCCCATAACCCGACAATGCTGGTTCGCGAACTCATGAAAATAGACCTGGTCTTACACCTCCATACCAAATTTCATCAAAATCGGAGGTCCCCTTCAAAAGTTATCAGTACCACGGACACATATATATATAGATATATATATAGATATATATATAGATATATATATACATATATATGAAAATGAACGAATGGTGTTTTTGGCTTCTGGGGACCTCAAAATGAAAAAGTAAAGTGGTCCCGGGCTTAGGTCTTACCATGGCTACTACCGTAATAGCGTATTCCCTATAGGGAAATTCGCTAAAAAATATTAATGTATTACAAGCACATATGGCATATTACAAAAAAGGTACAGCAGAGTCAAAGATGCAGGTAGAGTAAGGTATTACTCTGAAAGTCCACCTAACCAGAACACACTTTGTATAAATAATACCAATTTTTTTCTTAACTTACGAACATAGGAAATCTTGATTTTCTAGAATTTAGATTATAAGAAGTGATTCAGTAGCTATTGCCGCCACTTTTCTGTGGTTCAAACTTTGTTGACAAATTTTATTACAATATTCCATCAGTACTTTCCGCTATTTAACACGGTTTCGTAGCTAACAAATACTTTTGTAATGTGATTTTCATTGGAGTACCAGTATTGCATGCCACCCGGTTTGAGTAAACAGCGGGAGTAACCAAATCAATATCTAGTAGGGGTGTGCGAATAGTGATTTTTCTGGTCGAGCCGAGCCGGTAATAAAATATTTGAGTTTCGAGCCAAGCCGAGCCCAGACACACACAAAAAAAAAATATTTTTGTCAAAATATTAAGTTTTATCTGCCCACAAGGCCTTTTTTGGCCATTAAAAAATTAAAAAAAGTATAACATTAAATAAACAAGTTTTCATTAGGAATATGAGGATTTCCGGTTAAATTATAAATTCATTGTTATTTAGCCGCCAAACTTCAATGGATTGAGTAAACAGCTCTTCCAGTTGACTGAACAATGAGGTGGACAAAAAACTAAAAAGGCTCTCTCATTACTGCATTCCTATTGTGTCCCGTCGTAAACAAACCCCGCCTCGCCCAGCTTCACCCAGCCATCCTCTTACATCCCTTATCCCGTGTATGATCACACAGCTCAAGTATAAATTGCCGTATTTCTCTGTTTTCTGCATTAATTAATAAATCAAATAATTGTTAGTACAGAGTTTTCTTCTGAAGGCCTTTTTTTGGGCGGAATTGTTGCTTCTGAAATCATTTTTAGCTCGACCACTCGAATAGTTTGGCATAACCTGGAGCCGAGCCGAACAGTGCTAGTATTCGACCACAACTATTCGACCACTCGAGTACTCGCACACCCCTAATATCTAGCATTATTTATGAATTCCACCTATCCCAAAAATTTGCTAAACGGAACAGGGTCCAATCCCAATTAGTTAGGCTAAGCTGTTATTTCTAAGACTATTCTGAAAGACCGTATTTCTAAGACTGTTTTTAAGGGGAGGGGGGGGGAGGCATTTTTTATGAAAGGGTACTTAGGTGACTGATGACTTGAACTATTGTTTGCAGTTTTGCTGAGGTACTCACATTGAGGTTGTTGCAGCTGGCGAGCCGCATCTGCGCCAGCTGGGAGGCGGGCGTCAGGTTGCTGGTGCTCCCGAAAGGGCTCATCATCGTACTCATCGCCCGCTTCAGCTTGTTGGGTGTCTTGTTGAAGCTGAACGCTCGGCCCACCTTCATACGGGTCCGAGATGCAAACCTGACAACAATAAAGAAAATGTCAGGGGTTGAAATTGCACGAGTAATTTACATTACACAGGAACTCTGGTGGGTGAATTTTATCATATTGCAAAAGTAAACATAAAGGAGTTATTGATTGAATTAAGTTGAGTAGCGAAGTGATGAATAACTCTGTTAGTGGGTGAAAAATACTTTTTTATAATTGGTGCTTGTGTTGAACATACCATATGCCAGCGGCTGACCTGTACTGGGCATACCCCTTGGGGATTTATACAAAGGGTTGGCAGGGTACAGGCCGGAATGATCAGTGATGGCAGACACTATCTACTTCATATAGTGCCACTTGGTGACAAATTTGAGTAGGGGTGGGCGAGTACTCGAGTTTTCGAGTATCTGTCGAGTATTTTTTGATACTCGAAGCTTGAGCGAGTACTTGTGACTACTCGTTAAAGTCGAGTCGAGTAGTTATTAAATTAAAATATAGTTTTTCTGAAATGTTTTTCTATTTATTTAAACCCCATTTCTTTAAATTGTAAAATGTTTTTATTGTGAAAGTAATACATTTTAAGATTAAAGAAAGTTCGATGTGAAGACGATGAAAATGCTTCTAACGGTGCTTCTCAGACAGCACTCTACTGCTGACTGAACTCTTTGTCTTATCACGCGAGTGACGCGCACGGTTAGTGGTAGAGTCAACATTGCTACTGATTAGTAAAATGATTCATTTGTAGACCTTCATAACACTGGGGAAAAAAATTAATAGTCAATTATAATTTGACATCTAATTGCATCAAAACAATGATTTAAAACTGATTCAAATAACTTTAGACAAAATAAAGAGCTGTGTTGACATTAGCAGTAAGAATAGTACGGCAGACAGAAGAGGTAGGTACAAGAGAACAATCAGGTTTACCAATGGCTAACCTCAAATTGCCAGAGTAATACCATTGACTTTAGATACTAAATCAATAGTATCAATAGTCAATGGTAATACAATTTTATAGTTGTATGTTATTTTTCTAATCCAGCATTCACAAAAATATATGTTTATTAATTGATAATAAACATATTTTTCTCTCAAATTGCTTTGATTATAATACAGACATTGAATTTATTGTTCTTTGTGATTTTTTAAGTCCTAACAAACAGGCTTCATGGCTGTTCACTAAAGCTAGCCTTTACTCAGTTAAGAGACATTCTGCCACTAGCAGACGGCGAGGGAATTAGGTGAATTCCAAAACAGTGAAAATTATATGTACATAGCTTGAGTATTTCGGAGATGTGAAAATAATTCCTAAACAAAATGAGTGGTGAAGATTTTCTTATCAACAGAGACAAAGGAAGTAGATAGAGTTGAAAATGACAATTTAAATCCACCAATTACATTTAGTGATTCTGATTCAGCTGTAGTATCCAGGTGTCTAGGCTAGGCTTCTGACTCAAAGTAGGCCTAATATGCCAAATGCAAAAAACTGTGAATAGGGAAAAACTTTTATTTGGTAACATCTTAAAGTAAGTGAAACATATGAAAGTGAAAAGTTAAGTAAGTAACTGTAACTGGGGATTTTCTTTTTTTCATTTAATGATGGTTAGAGGCTATTTTTCAATCTTTTATTCTGTACATTCCTTAATCCCTTTTGTTACTAAACCAAGTTTTTAGCTTAAGTTTTTTTTTAATAATCAGCGATTTAAAAACCAATATTTTTTCCTTCACACAGTTTTTAAGCAAATTAAACTTAGGACTAAAGTTCATTATCTTTTATAGCCCTTGTAGGATAAGCTAGTTATTTTAGTATATTAGGCTAGTATATTTTTATATTTGAGTATAGACTAGTTATTTTAAGGCAATTTTCAATATTTTTATGTTCACGTATTACTCGACTCGACTCGACTCGAAACTCGAGTATTCTACTTACTACTCGACTCGACTCGACTCGTTCCAAAAATGTGATACTCGCCCACCCCTAAATTTGAGTAAAGTTTTGTAAAATTGAGCTAAAATTTTTTGGTTTTATAACATGAGCGTCTTTGAAAAAAGCTATTTAAAAAAAAACACTTACCGTCAACCAGGGTGACTATGGTCAGAATTTGTAGATTTTTGTAAATAGCTTTTTTTATTTATCAACCAATTTAATGTTTTTGGTCTCTATTGTGAACATCCTTTTATTGCATAAAAACAACAAAAATTTTTTATGTAAACATTTTTTTTTCTAATTATAGTCACCCTAAGCCTGTTTGATGAACAGTCTTTGATCAGGTTTTGGAAATTGGTTACCATAGAATCTTCGTATTGTGGGTAAAATTTCTAATAACAGATGGGCAAGTGTAAACCAAAGTCTGGTTACCAAAAAAACCAAAGAAACGTCGGGAATCGTTGGCAAAATGACACCAAAATCAACAGCCGACAAAATGTCCTATCATAGTAGCACTATGTATATCTATTTCAACCTAGTTGGGATGTAACTACTTATTTTGTTCCATATAGATTGGTATACATTGGTGTTTAAACAATGAAAGCAGTTTATGCTTTAAATTTATAGATATTTCTAGCTGACTTACCCGTGCTTTGCAACAGTACTCAAATTGCAATGCCAACCAGAGAAATTTTATTCAGGTGAGCTCGTTTGCTACGCTCACTCGCCTCAAGTCTATAATATCCTTTAGTATTTTTATTACCAATCTTCACTCAATACTTTAAATGAGAACATCTGTTTATTAATTAATATTCCTTAATGTTTTCATGAGTTCATCCAACACCTGCAACTAAGACAAAGCCGGAGCGCTTTGACGATGCCTTGTGACGTAATCTTAAAAGGCAACAAGCTTCATAACAATCATTTGTTTTTGTTTACATTCCTGTTTTGCGTTTTAACTTCAATAAAATGTTTTGTTTGAAATAAATGTAAATTTATTATATATGACGTGTTAAAACAGATTTTTCATTCAAGAACAGTTTTATCATTCAAAGATGTGCTTATTTCATATTGTTTCGAAGTTCATTTTACATATCTGAGTGATTTTATTAGATGTGTGTGTTTTGTGACTAAGCTAAATAGGTTTTACCTTGGGAGATTAGAATGGTTGTACCAACAACCCGGAGGAAGAAAATAGTGTATTTAATCTACTTAATTATCAAAAAGTAGCATCTAGATGGTTAAACATTATTCTTAAAATCTATGATTGGAGCGAAGGTTGTCTGCTACCAACCTTTCTTTGAAAAGCACAATTACACTACTAACAATTAATTCCATCGTTCCATTAATTCATTACGCCATCGTGGGGTACCGTGCCCACGGTTTGTCAGTCGGGAACGTGTCTTTGGCCGGCCACGCTATTTAATTCTCCATAATAATGTTTTTAAATGTATCGTGTTTTGTGTTCTGTGTATGTGCCATTCTAACTATTCGACGACGACAAGATGTCCAATAAATTTCAACTTCGACATTTTGAAGATTTGACAATGGGACATTATTCCCGAAACTAGTAATCACTGAAGAAAACTAGTGGATTGACGACAGTCTAAGGTATTGTAACCTACTATAATAGCCTAGGCCTGTATGTTATTTTTAAATAAAATGTTAAAATGTTGAAATATCGTGGTTAAATATTTGTACCGTACTCAATTTCATAGTCATAGTATGGGCAAGTATGTAAATAAATGGTATTGCGAAAAATTTCCCTAGAGGACTAAAAGATTTTTAACCTACAAAATTAATTATGTTAATTGTTTTAACTTTTCTTGAAATAAGTGAAAGAAAATTTTTGTTATTAATAAATCATAATAATCATGTCGAGGCCTTTTTAAAAATTCAAATATTGGAGATAATATATTCCATCTTAATGAATACATCTCTAGATTAGTAGTAAAGTTAAGCAGAAAAATGTTTTTTTTTTTATCAGCTGATGCTAAAAGGCAAACAAACATGGCAGCGCTTCTGCTTTGTGTTCTAAGTGGTGTTGGTTCATCACTAAAATGTTGCTTCCATAAAAATAACATGATAATTTTTACGATGTCTGAGGCATAGAGTTTTTGAGGATATCATCAATAACTTTGAATCAAATATAAGGTTTTAGGAGTTCAGACTTTTGGGAATGCACTGGGAACAACTTGTGTTACAATTTAAAGAACTACGTTTTGTATAGTGTTTACATGTTTTACTGGATATAAATATTTAACAAAATAATCCAATGCCATAAAAATAAATTTTTAACGGCTGTCTATTTAAATTATTAAATTGGATCTATAAGGGTTATAATTGAAGGGTATATAATTGAAACGCTAAGGGGGGTTTTTTGTGCAGAGAACTCCTACAATTTTCAACCAACTTTCAAGTTTTTGGTGTCGTTAATGGATGGGTTTGGTCTGTGGTTGTTTTTTTATGAGAATCAAACTGAAAATAAAGGCGCTGTCCAAAATTGAAATCTCAAATTTTTCCATCGGGATTGCATAAATCATTTTAAACATCTGTTCATGTTCAGCTGTAAATACGAGTAGTTTTTTGTGATTGCAGATATTCAAAATATTGGATTGGTCGGATGTCAGTGATTTAGAACTAAAAGTAACATTTGTATTGGATAAAAATCAAATTGCTAGTTTTCAAGCAACAAGTATCGATACTTATTTAACGCGCTAAGGGGTTTTTTGTGTCGAGAACTCCTCCTACAATTTTCAACCGATATTTTCAAGTTTTCGGTTTCGTTGGATAGGGCTTGGTCTGTCGTTGTTTCCGTCAAAAACTGATGAGAATGGCACTGAAAATAAAAGCTCTATCTACTGTTAAAATCTCAAATGTTCTCGTTAAAATTGGGATTGAATAAAGCATTTTTAACATCTGTTAATAATCAGCTGTAAATACTGTAGTTTTTATACTTACAGATATTCACAATATTTGATTGGTCGGATTTCAATGATTTAGAGCTATAAAAGTAACATTTGTATTGTATTAAAATAAATTTCTCGATTTAGAGCAAATTGTATACTAGTTCTAGTTAAGATTAAAGAAATTTAAACACAACGTACTTAAAAGTTCCAGTTACAAGTTTAATAATTCTGTTGTACACACGTTTAAATTTCGACGTACAATACATCATTCTGCAAGGCGACTATAGAGCAACGCCTAGAAGCTTATGAATAACAGGAATAGTCCTATCTTAATCTTTTTCCTCGATAAATATAGTATTAAAAATTTTAGTTTAATCGGTCCAGTAGTCTTTGCGTGTGTTCAAGACAAAAGAATTTTTTGATTTTAAAGATACACACTTTCGTTTACTCTTTGTTTGCAGTTTAAATACGTCTCGCATCCAAATATTCTTAAGGGTCAAGTTTAAAAATACCTATAGAAAAGGAAAGACGGCGTACTCTGACGTCCCACCATCACATAATTAACTTAAATGCATTTTGTTTCAACATTTTGTTACATGTTACGACATTGTTATAGAGCGAAGCTCTTCTGCCTGGTACTACTATAAACAGCTGTTTTATTTTGAAATTCAATACAAATTATTCCCATGTTAATCTTATGGACAAAAATCGAACTTTAAGGGCTTCCCATGCTCTTCAGAATAAAAATATCAAAAATCTAAAACCTTATTGCAAAACTACGAACTAAGATGAATCTTTTGACACCTCAAATGATGAAATTGGTCCAGAAATAAGTGAGGAGTAGTGTTCACAAAAAACGGCATCACGTATTATATATATAGATAGATTTTTCAATAGCTTAGTATTAATTCCGGTTCTAAAAACACGAAAATGGCTAATAAAACAGAGAAGATAGTCTGTAACCAGCTCAAGAATATAACCATAGTTAAATTTGTATGCTGTGAATACTTTATTTTTGTCACAGTTCTCTAATTTTAACTGTATGCATAGTTAAATATGAAAGTGTATAACATGATAAGGGCCGTCCATAAATTAGGTCATCTGAAAAAGGGGGGGGGGGGAGGTCCAGAGATTGAAAATGACGTTAGGGTGATGTGAAAGGGGGGGAGGTCTTGGCTTTGATATGACGTCATTTAAAAATTGATATTTTATATCAAATTTTGGCAGTACAACAATGATAAATGTGTACACAATTATCTATTATTAAATAATTATCTAAGAAAATACATTAGACTATTTGTAGGCGTTGTTTTATAGTTTATTTGCCAAAATGTTAAAGGTTAAAAAATTAATACGTGAACTGAGCATTATGTTTTCTTGCTTTATTGTGGCTATGGGAAAGGAAGTTATAAGGAATGGCGGAAGCAAGACAGGGTGAATGACTTTGGCACCTGCAAGGGAAGGAGAGGGAGAGAGCAGTGATGACGCATATCCGACGAGGGGGGTATTGAAATATGTTGTGTTTTTCAACAACTTCTGATCCTATAAATAATGTTGTACTACAGTGGTTTGTTAATGGAAATATCCGGTTTGAATAGTTCTTTCTACAAACTACCGCCAAAATGGGGTTCAAAAGTTAATTGATACCCCCGTCGCAGCAGACCTGCGTACTCAGCGAATTTCCAATGGAATTTTGGTATATTTTCTATTTCCCCATAAAATCCATGGGGATGAGAATATGTAGGTTTGCCGCCATAATATGGGTTTAGTTGGTAAATATAAGTTAAATCCTACCTAGTGATTGTACATACCAAATTTTATAAGGTTATGGTGTTCTGTTTATTTTCCCCATAAACCCCATGGGGGTGAGTATGTAGGTTTGCCGCCATATGGGTTTTGTAAGCAAGTATAAGTTAAACCTTATTTAGATAATGTACATACCAAATTTGATTAAGTTATGTCAATAAATAAGCAAGATATAGGCTTTTCTTGATTTCCCATAAGAATAACATGGAAAACACATTTTTTTATTTTCCCCGTAACCAGTTATGCTAAGATAAAAATTCAAAATACCAAATTGTTTGTTTTTTTAAGCTCTTTTAAATGGTTTCAGTTAAAATTGTTGAATTTTAAAAATTAAGGTCGAAAAATGCCAAAAACCCATTTTTAACCCTTTTGAAACCCCATAAAACCCCGTTCCAATGGTCCGATCATTCTGGTTCGCGAACTCAACCTAGTAGATGCTGGCTTACACCCCTGTACCAAATTTCATCAAAATTGGAGGTTCCGTTCAAAAGTTATCGTGTTAACGGACACATAGATATATATATATATATATAGATATATATATATATATATACATATATATCAATTTGAACGAACGGTGTTTTTGGCTTCTAGGGACCTCAAAACGAAAAAGTATCATGGTCCCGGGCTTAGGTCTTACCGTGACTACTACCGTAATAGCGTATTCCCTATAGGGAAATTCGCTAATAGTCTTAATAAATCAATAAAGAATAGGACTTAAGTAGCTTTGACGGAAAAAGTATTATTTTTACTTAAAACGGAGGTTTGCTAAAAATGATGTAATTTTTCTGAGAGGGGGGTCAGACAAATTATGATGGTAGGATGATTTCATGGGGGGGGGGGGGGGCGTCCAAAAATGGCCAAAAAACGATGACGTAATTTATGGACAGCCCCATACTGTTAATAGGCGATTGTGTAACACTACTAATTGAACTTATGATTTATGTTAAATTACATGATAATTCGTTAGTATGTAAAACTTTATACAAGTTTACGAAAAATAATAAAAATGCCAAGATGAACTGTACTGTTTGTTTGTTAAAAAAATAAAAATAAAACAACATAGAAGATAGTAACCAGTTACCTAGTCTACATAAACAGAATACCAACCTACTTGTGTATGTGTGCCTTAGTATATGGCTAATATTTTATTTCATACCCAATAGATAAATCTATTCCGTGTAATGGTATTGGGGTACAATTATAATTCCTATTTTAAGATGTTGATTTAAACTGTCCATAGCTGCCTGTGGGGTAGCAGGAGGGTCTACGAAATATTCACTTGGCGCTCAAGAGGGGCAAAATTAGGGGAATAATGTTTTAAAGTGTTTATTTCGTCCCTCGGGTTTCCACTAGGCTAAATAAACGTTTTAAGTTTAGACAAAATAAACAGTTGCCAAGTAGAGGTACGTAACATAAACTTATAATTTTACAGGAGGGATGAAATAAACAGTGCTACATGAGAGGTTAAAATTATGAGGGACCAAATAAACCTTCCCCATTGATTAACCTGTAATTTTTTTACAAAAACGTCATACAACTTTGATTGGCTTTTCTGTCAATTTGTGAAAATTTGACAAAAAAAACCACTATTTGTTTTTGTATGACAATTAGTTAAAAAGATTACAGGAGACACGTTTTTCAACTGTATGTCATCAGTCAATTGTGACTGACATTCGGATCCTCGCCCCTCCGCAGGCAAACAATAGAATCACCTAAGATTTTTTTGTCATGTTTTCCTCATTCCACCCGTCTCAAATTACAATAGCATTGTTATTTTCCAAGAAACTGTGACATTCTTTCTAGTTTGGGCTACGGACATCGCTAGCAATTGTGATCGATACATCGGTATTTCGATGCAATCTGAATCAAATCGAACTGAAATTTTGAAATATTATCGATGCATCACACCCCCTATCCAACAATATAGTAAATTAATGATCTTGGACTAAGATTATCTCAGAGTTTTGATAAGGCCAACTGTTTAGCAGCTACACTAAAAAAAAATAATAATTTTGAAATATTTTGCATATTGCAGTTTTTAATTTTTTTAGGAGATTAAATGTTGAATTTGTCAAATTTGGGGATTTTTCTTTTGTATTAATCATACAAGTAATATACATGCCAAATTTCTAGCTTAAATAGGAAAGTAAAAAAATTTGTATACGTCCTATATAAGTTAGTTACACAGTAGTATATTTAGACTAATAGACTAGTTAATAAATATAATACCCCCCGTCGCAGCAGACCTGCGTACTCAGCGAATTTCCAATGGAATTTTAGATTATTTACTTTCCCCATAAAAACACCATAGGATCGAGTATGTAGGTTTGCTGCCATGGGGCGTTGTTAGAAAAACTAAGTTAATTAATAATTGGTGAATGTAAACAAAAAATTGTATCAAGCTCTGACAATTTTTATTTTCCCCATAAACCCCATGGGGGTGAGTATGTAGGTTTGCCGCCATATGGGTTTTGTAAGCAAGTATAAATTAAACCCTATCTAAATAATGTACATACCAAATTTGACTAAGTTATGTCAACAAATAAGTAAGATATAGGGTTTTCTTGATTTCCCATAAGAATAACATGGAAAACACATTTTTGGATTTTCTTCCTAACCATTTAAGCTAAGTTAAAAATTCAAAATACTAAATTGTTTGTTTTTTTAAGCTCTTTCGAATGGTTTTAGTTAAAATTCATGAATTTTTAAAATTGAGGTCCAAAAATGCCAAAAACCCAATTTTGACCCCTTTGAAACCCCATAAAACCCCGTTCCCATAACCCGACAATGCTGGTTTGCGAACTCATGAAAATAGACCTAGTCTTACACCTTCATACCAAATTTGATCAAAATCGGAGGTCCGCTTCAAAAGTTATCGGTACCACGGACACATATATATATATATATATATATATATATATATATATATACATACATATGAAAATGAACGAACGGTGTTTTTGGCTTCTGGGGACCTCAAAATGAAAAAGTAAAGTGGTCCCGGGCTTAGGTCTTACCATGGCTACTACCGTAATAGCGTATTCCCTATAGGGAAATTCGCTAAAAATTGAAGAAAAAAAAAATAAAAAAAAAATTAAATTTTAACCTAACTTTTGGCCAGATCAAGGGAGGTTTTGGTTTTATTTAGGTTCTCAAAAGGTAAAAACACCAAAATGGTGTTCATGTGTTGAGTGTCCGTCTGATTTTATAGAATTTTGGCACCATATGATGGACTTCCGAATTGAATGTTAAGTTATATAAAAAATAAATTCAGATAAACTCACTTGAAAGCTTTACTAAGCGTGCCTAGCCCGATGTCACTGGTGTCGATATCCAACTCTTCAGGGTTCAGAGAAGCCAAGAAATTCTCCTGAAAAATGTCACATTGCAATTATGCAAGATGTAATATTTCAAACATTTTAAACTTAGTACTTTTTATCGAGTTTAACTAGGCTGAAAACATTCAACATACAATGAAAAAAGAGCAAGAGGTAAGTTGGCGAGTAAGGTAAGGTTTTTTTTAAGGTAATAAGTATTAAAGGTAATGAGTAAGGTTTTTTTGTATGGAAAATGAGAATTGACGGTCTGGAACGTCCAGCGTCATATTGTCAAAAATTAGTACAGACATTCCGTTACAAAATGGTCTAGGATATTCAATTATTTTAAATCTATTATTTAATAAAAGTGAGATAAAAACAACTCTGTATCAGTATCAATAAAAAAAACTTGCTATTAAGCCTATTGGTGAGTGTTTATTCATTGAACTATTATAAGAACTCAGGATGTCCCTGCGAATAGGAGTGAGGGCGTGGCCTGTTGCTGCTTAGAAACACCACTTCCACCATCTACCGCGCTAGTGGTATGACACTCATCGGTGGTGATTACACTTAAAAGCTTTGTTAGAGTCCTTTTTTAGCCTTTTGTGGTAGTATTTTACAGGTTCCAATATGAAAAATGAATAGGAAAACAGTGACATTGAAAAAACTAAAAAGATAAAGAAATCAGGGATAATATATTTCATTTAATTTACTTTTTTACTGCTCTTTCACTGTTTTAAGTTGTAAACTAACGTTAAAATTAAGATTTGGCGCATAAACAAATACAATTGTCTTGCTCTTTTGGGCTACTTAAAAGTAAAAATAGGCTACTCTTCTGTGCACAGGACATTTGAACATTCAGGAACGCCCATACTTGTTAAAGGGTTAAGTGTGTGCCATGCTAAAATACATATTATCTAAATATGACATTTTTTAAATACACAAAAATAAAATTTTTCTCTAAACAAGGCAACAAAACTTAACTTTTCAACAAGTCCAAATTGTCTAAGTAGGTCTATTAATATTTTTTATAGTGAGATGCTTTATTGGATCTGCAAACTTACAGCGTCCGGCCTGCAGAGGGTGTTGGCCATCTGACGGCACAGCGTCCGCAAAAATGTCATCTTATCCGTCCCCTCATCCGTTATTGTGAACGAGTAGCGCTTCTCCTTCAACTCCTGGTTGCTTTTCACCACCAGGGCAAACACATTGTGGCACTCTGTGCAAGCAGAACATATGACATGAAAATTTGGTTCTACAATTATGATAAACAATCCAACTCACTGGATTTTGTTTGATGGACTAAAAAACAGAAAAGTAAAACCTATGGGAGCATTTAAAAATTATTGCAAAAATATAGTATGATTTGAGTCCTTTTCATCTCTTTTTTAAAGTACATAGTGAGACTACTGAGATATTGTTTCTGCATTATTCACAAAAGGCTGAACACTACTAGTAATATTCATTGTAGATTATTGATTATTAATCTTAAGAGTAGAGTTTTCTAATATACAAGCTGGTTGTAAGAATGTGGGTGGTCAAGTTTTAATTGTTGTGCGGTTAAACAGAAAATATCCATGTGTTTGGGCTGATTTAAGAGATTATAGATAATCCACAACATATGGACTGTTCTAACAACGTGTAGAACAACTGTATCTGAGCTTCATCTATAACAATGTATGAATACAGTAGAAGCCCTCAAATCCGGCCACCTCGGGACCGGACCACCGGCCGGATTTCAAAATGGCCGGATTAACCGGCGGTTTATTAAACGGGTTAAACTGAGACCTTAATTATATGTGTGTTCCAACAATAAACTATTAGGGTGTATTTAACAATGAAGGGTCTCATACTTGTCCAATCAATAGTATATCGACTTTGTAACAATCATGATTTGCTCGCTCAGACGTTGTAGGCCTAATAGCGCCGAAATGACGATCGGACAACAGACAAGCGATGAAACTGCGTTTAATGGACACTGGTGTTCTGTCAACGAAGGCACTATGTATAAATGGGACCGTGATAACGACTAAATCCGTCTAGTTACCTAACTTCCTTGTTACATCAGGCCATATGTAAATAGAACACAAACAAAATGTTTTAGAAGACATCAGACCACAAAGAGTCCGAAAATCGGCATTTGAACTGATATATTTTAGTGATATAACATGGAACAAGTTGACTCTTGTAGCTATTTTGGCCGTGGGAAATGCCCGCGGCTGAACATTTTATTTCCAGAAGACCGCGGCCGGATTATCCGGCGGCCGAACCATCCGAGGCCGGACTAGAGGGCTTCTACTGTATTTGGTACACAGTAAAATATGCACTAGAGACTAAAAACTCATTGAAAAAACTTCTCAAATTAGCTTGAATGATGACAAACTACATAAATATAATTTTGAGAACTGACAGTAATTATTTAACATGATAAGCCACTGTAAAATAATCTTAAATCAAAAACTATTCAGGTAAAATTTTTTAAATAATAATTGTAAGATAAATTTTGGATGGCTGACCTTCAGTCTCTGTGATGTCGATGACCATCTTGATGTGGGACAGGGGCATCAGTCTGACATGCTTGAAGGATTTTCCTCCTTTGTCTTGGCTGTTCAACTTGGCTGAGTTTGGGCTTTTCAGAGAGTTGAAGGCTTTGGAACGCTTTTTGCACACCTGAAAAAGGTGGGTTAGGTTAGCTGTTTAATCACATTCACTTGAGAAAGTCTAACACAACATATTTTAAGAAAATTCATACTTATTGTTAGTGTTTTTATTTAGTGATTGAGGGGGGATTGGGTGGGGTGAAAGAGTAAGGATATTGTAAGGCTTGCATTTTTCTATTGTGAACCGCTTTGTCTCCAGTTAGCACAATGAATTTAACATTATATTCTCTGTATTTTTAAACAATACTTGACGATAGCCATTATAGTAAAAAATAATAATAAAATAAAAATAATAATAATAAATAAATAATAATAATAATAAAATAATAAATAATAATAATAAAATAATAATAAAAATCTAACTTTGCTGTTTCAACAGGTTATCTTTCAACAACACCATACTTCGTGAACCCTCCATACTTCTGATTGTTAACAATTGCTACTGAAAATAGAAAAGAAACCTAAATAAGAAACATCATGTCACAAACAACAGATTCAGAACTGACGATTTGTTTATACAGTACTAGCTGCTACCCGGCATGCTTTGCAATCCCAACCTAAGGAATTTTTGCCCTGCAGGTGAGCTCGTTCGCTACGCTCACTCGCCGTCAGGTTCAGTTGGTTTGCTTCGCTCACTCACCGCAAGTTTATAATATTTTATTACCAATCTCCCGAAATACTTGAATGAGAACAGCTCTTTATAGAATTAATTACAAACAATCATTATGGGCTAAACATGTTGTGTTCATTAACAACTCAGACCGAAAACTCCAAAAAAACAATGACGGTCCTGGGGCTAAGCCCTGAGGTTTATACAAAAACTAATGGCTCATAAAGCTTCTCCAAGAAATTTTCTATGTATGTGCCAAGTATCATTTCAAACGGTTCAGTGGTTTCCGAGTCCATAGATCACTAATATATAAATATACAAGTACACCAACATCCTCTTTTACAAACATAATTTGTTACCTCAACAATATCGGAGAAGAGGAAGAATGCGAGGGCATCACCGCGACCGCTGAGGCCATCACTCAGCTCAGTGATGTCGCAACGGGTGATGAAGCTTCTATGCGATGACACCAGGTGGGGCTGCAGCACAAACACGACTCATCACAATTGGGAATATCAAGAATGCCTATGCATTGGTGCAAGGTGACAGTACACTCTCACTTCACAATATAATCTCCAAAGCACTTGGATCAACATCCTTACAATGGCATTACTAAAAAATCCCAGGACCCATGTTTAGTTTAACTTACAGGGCAGTTTTCGATGTCATTGAAGATGTCGAACATGACCATCTGGCCTTCAGTGCGCCGCTTGTCTTCGTTGATGTGAGTCGTCACCTCGCGTATTGATGCTGCGGCCGCTTGTAAGGCACTGTGGTCTGGATTGCTCTTGCTGGTGTGTTTTAAAATATCTGTCAACAAAATGGCAACCATTATCACAATAGTTAAATACAATGCACATTTCGCTTTTATCACTGCTGACAACTCTGATCGGAGTCATGCTGTACTGGCACAGGGTGCATACGAATCCGGTCGGAGTCCTGTTGCAGCATTATACAGATTTATCTACTGTGGAATCTGCTTATATCAGGGATCAACTAAAGCTGGTTTCATACTTCCGCTCCCCCACGCATCTGGTGGACGCAAGAGTTTAGGCTTTCAGCAGTTTAGAGTCTTGTTACGACTTTTCAGCAGTGAATGTATTAATGTTATAAAAATAAAGCGATTTTGATTGATTGCTTCTGGGAAATATTCATATTCACCGTTGCAGCGATTTTTAGAGTTGGAACTAGAAAAACACTTACAATACAAAATTAAGAAATATCCTTTTCGTTTAACGTCAGATAAGTTACATCGGCACTGAACTCTTTTAAAGAGCTTCCTCCGTAAAAGAAATGCCTCAGCAATAAAAATATAACGTGGGAGAAAAATACCCTTTGGAATAACCTTTAGCTAAATTATGAAATTCCTAGTTTTACCATACCTTGAGTGTTGCCAATAAATTTATTCATGATCTGTAAAACTGCCTGATGACGGGTCAGTCAATGTACACACGTAATGCAGTAAATGACAACATTTTCACAGCAAAACCATTTAGTTCTACTTTGTTGATGTTGAGTTTAAAGATCAATTATCAATAGAAATAATCCATTTAATCAAGGCCTGATGGAGTCTCAGCAACACGGATTAAGATGAAGTTTTACTTTTATTAATATCATAAGCTTATTTACAAGTCCATAAAATGCAACAACATTCACTAAGCTTAACTTAAAGAAATAAGACTTTAAGTTAAGCACAAACTTATAACCTTCAAAGTTATAAATATCTCTTGTTATGATGTGATACCGTACCGTTGAGCAGGAGGTTGATGCTGGGCAGCCGCTGCACGGGCCGTATGAGCAGGTCCAGCAGCGATTGACGGCCGCACTCGGGCTTGGTCTGGCCGATCTTGAGGAACGCGTGGAACCGCGGCATCGTCTGGTCACACCTCAGCAGCATCTCCCGCGTCGTCTCGTAGAAGTTGACGTACGGTGGGTATGCCTTCACCAGGTCGCTCGACTGCCACATACAAACACGGCTCGGTCACAACATGATTGATAGCTATACATTTGCAATCAAAACACTACCCGTCAAGTGGTGTAACTATTCCTCTACGACTACTTTTTTAAAGTTATTTCCAGAGAAAAAAGGAAGTTAATGATATATTAATTGGAAAAGAAATTGAAATCTTTTAGGGATCAGAATTTTTATGGTAAATAGTAAATTACTAACAAGCTTAAATAGAAAAATTCAACTTAATAAAAATGTTATTAAATATTGTATAATTCATAAATAAATTGTTTAAACTAATTTTATTAAAATCTATCTTCTTATTTCTATAAGGCTTTCGTCTGTTACGTCCCTTTTTCTCTCAACCAACTGAATAAATTTTTAGAATTGAGGTGTCATTTTAAAAGCTTAGGATATAGCGCGTGGGCAAATCATAATTAAAAAGGTCATATCGTGTCGGGCTTCGCCTCCCTCGCCTTTGATTTATTCCTAGAGGGCGCTTTAAAATGTTGACCAATTTTCTTGTACGATAAATATAAATTTGAGTTGTAGTATAAATTTGAATTGTATCTTAACAGCTGATTACTTTCAGACAATTTTAAAGTCAGATTGAAAACAAAAATAGATCTTTGTCACTTCATAACCAACACACATGTACTTTAGGTTAGTTTTTCTCATACAGAATCGTAAAATGCGCAACTTGCGCACTTTAAAATAAGACTGATATACCTGGTATTTAAAATAAGACTAATTTTGAAGATTTTATATTTTGAAACAATTTTTAAAAATTGTTTATCTTTTTATAAACAAAATTTATTGACAAGCTTGTTTAGGGGGAAAAAATTGGAAAATGATGGGCCCCAAAAGCAATAATGTGAGTTTGTACATTTCTGAAATATTATGGAAATTGTAAAATTAGTAAATTATATTGTCTTCTGGGGATTTAACCTAAAAAGGAACTCCTTTTTCAAAGACTCTTCACATTTTTATTTGCTTTTAAACTTTTTTAATTCCTTTAAAATAAGGAATCTTACTTATTACTTATTAGGCAGAATAATTCATCAGTACATCTGAAATTTAAAGTGTTTCATTTGTAAACTTGCTCTCTCGTATTAGTGTGCAGTATGGTGACTTACAAACTTGAGTATGATGTTGCCAATGGAGATGTCCTCGGCCCAGTGCTGGGCGGCCCAGCGCAGCTCCTCCAGCATGCGGCAGTGGGTTTCGTAGATGGGCGGCAGGTGGCCGAAGATGATCTTCACCTCCGTCGGGCTCAGCAGCTGATCCGGCGTTTCACACATCTGCTCCAGCGGCTCCTTGTACAGCTGTCAACACAACACACACACATTAGTGACAACACACCACCTCCATCAACCGTATGCTCATTTTAATAATCAACAAAATACACATTATGAGAGAAGTTAATTTAAATTGCAACCTTATGCTTAGGCATAACCAGACACTTAAGATATTGTAAGGAAAACAAAATTATCACCTTTAACGTACTCTAACAATAATAAATATAACGCATATTAAAAAAGTAATTTTATGCCCCAAAGCAGAACAGAGTGTCGCAGAAGACCGCGATTGCTGCAGAAAGCTCAGCCGCAACAGAAAAATTGTCTGTGTCAACAAGATCCGTCGTGAAAGAAAGATCGAGCCCAGCAAAAAAGCTTGGCCGCGTCAAAAATATCGAGTGAGGCAGAAAAATTGGCTGTGGCTGCGCAGAAAGGTCGGTCGTGGCAGAAAGATAATAGAGAATAGTTGACTTTAACTTACATAATCAATTAAACAATTTTTAATGTTCAATTATTTGTTAAGTCTAAGCATATATTGTTTAATGTCGCAGAAAGAAGCCCTATGAGATTAAAAAAATAATTTTTGAAGATAAAAAGCACTCACTCAACACTTAAAAATGGCCATATTTCATCTTTTAAGTGAGGGGTTTTAAAAATTTATAGGAGTAGATGAAAGTGAGAAAGAAAATTATATAGTATTCAAGGACATTATCTGGTAATAAATTCTATTAAAGAATTAAAAAACCACACATTGTGATCACAACTCAAAGACTTGGAAAAAATTAATAAAAAAGTTATGATCACAAATAATATGAACATCATTAACTTTTTTCTTTTAGTAGCCCAAGAACTTTTTTTCTTTTAGTTGTTCAAAGAAAAACCAGTTACAATACTATTTTGCTTGAAAAATGTTAGGTCCTCTTCCTGTAATTAAATTTATGACTTAGTATGTTAACATTTCTCCTAAGAGTTTACTTTAAGAGTGAGCTTTAAATGAAAATAATGAGTTTGATATTTAATTAGGCATTCATTAGGAACTTTAGCTTTTGCTCTTTTATTCTATATTTTATGTTACATTTTTGATTGTATAAGAAGTGTTTATTTATTGGAATTTTTGTATAGATTTATACCAGTTTACAAATTTTTCTTAAAATAAATTATGATGATAAACAATTTAACAGGGCTGTTTTGCAAACGATTTCAATTTAAGGAGCTGACTGAAACTAATCTTTTGAAAACTTAACCACACAAGCTCTGAAAACTCTTGGAATGTGTAAAGATGTGCTATAAACCTTCTCGAATAAAGAGATTGTTTACTGTCAAAGTGTATTTAACATGGTGTATACTATTTTTTGGAAATGAAATTCCAGGTTTTTTCCTGGTTTTTTCATGGTTTTTCTGAAATTTTCCTGGTTTTCACGCAATCTTGTGATTTTTTTCCTTTGACAAATTTTAGGGTAGTATTATACACATGAATACCGGCATATTTATTAGTAAATAAAATGCTTTTAAGATTTTTATGCTTAGGTTTTACTTATTTATTCATCTTTATCCAGATCTTACTACACTAACAACGATTCCTCAATACTCAAAAACGAGAAAGAAAGAGGGCAAGCGAGACTAGCCGAGTAGCGGCAAAATATAGAAACTTTAATGTTATGACGTCTGCATCATAGCCGTCACAAAGTGAAGCGACGTCATTAAGCAGCTCCGAATGTCTCCCGTATGTCCCACCGGGTTGATGGCGAGGAATACGAATACGGCTCCCCACCACTAGCACATCGTCTGCCGCGCGCAATAGACGCTCGTCCACGCATCCGCGCAGGCTGACTGCAGTGAGTCTGCCCTTTGCCGTTTCACTACAATACGGCTAAGTGGCCTGCGACCATGACGATGACAACGCGCCGTGCATACAGATATAAATTTTAATGTCTCCAAAATTTTGCCGCCCTTGAAATTTGCCGCCCTGGGCATGTGCCCATGTTGCCCATGCGGTAAATCCGGCCCTGTCCAGGACGTTAACATTTGAAGGTACTAAGCAGTAAAAAGTATATAAAAAAATATTATATCTAGAAACAGAAAAATTTATGATCTCACGATCTGTGAACACCCAGCGTGAGGACTTAAGGGTATGTGTGATGCCCATAAGCTTTAATTTTTTCCATGCTCTTAAATTTTTTTTTAATAACCTAATGATATGCAACAGTTCACAAATTATGTTGGTAAATAAACCAATAAATAAACAATCCAATCCGGATCCACATGTAAATATTTATTATAAAAATCCCAGGTAGCCTATATATTGTATTTAAATTTACCTGTCATAGATATTAATTAGGCCTAATTCAATAATTATATTAGGTATTCATATTAATCAACTCATCACTCACCTAAGAATAATAATAGCCTAATCTCAGTAAATATTTATTTAAACATAGCCTAATATAATATATTTAAAATGAAAACTAAACTACTTCAAACACATACCAAATTTAATAATTTAAATAAACATGGTCATTCTAATTTTATATAGTGTGTGATTCAAAATAGTGAATTAAATTCAGTGAAGTGTCAAGTGTTTCCAAAGCAAGAATCAAAACCTGAAGAATAAACATGTGATCACTACATTGTTGCTGAGCATCAACTACAATTTCTCTCTCTTGCATTTATGGCCTCATTGTGTTAACTTCATTTTAAACAGGGTCCCAATCCCAAGTGTAAAATAAACCCATAAAATAGTATTTGGGTCAATTTAATCCCAAATTTTAAATAGGAAGAAGAGCCAATACCACTAATAATAATCCCTTTATCAGTTGGCCAAAGAAGAAGTGGTTATTGGTGAAGAACCAAATATTGGTAACCTCCATCCATCTCAAATAGACTAATTTTATCCAGTGATCCTAGAAGCTCAAAGAAATCAAGTAGAATTTTATCAAGAGACTACATTTATCCATCAACAAACTTTTTCAATTTTACAAGAAGATTCAATTACAATTAACATTCAAACTGATATAGCCTACAACTGAACCTAGATTGAATGACCATATTTTATCCATTTTAATCTCTTCAAAGAATAATCAAATCTTAATTTTTACATAACTGCAAATCTCAATTAATATCAAGAATCATTATTTTACAGTCAATAAATTGGAAATTTTACAAGAGAATGTCCCCACGATCCAACACCCCCTGAGTCAGAGCCATCATTTCTACCACTGTAGCTAAGCCGGAGCACAAAGACATTAAAGACTATATCAATCAATTAAATGAAATATTCCCCCCCCCAGTAATTGTAAGCTATTGTTTGTTAGCCCCTTCATTTTTGAATCAGAATTTATTTGTTTGTGATCTAGCGTTAAATAAAAAAATGTTTGTTAATTGTACCAAGATTATTTATTCAGATACTATAATTTATAAATAAGAAATAGTTTGTAAGAGAGTGTGGGTGTGTAGCAAAATGGCGACCAACCTTTGGGGCATTCTCTAAAAAATTTCCAATCGTGTTTGAAGTAGTAAGCTAGGCTAGCCTAAGTCAAGTATAACCTATATAGACATCATAGCCTAGATTAGACATAACCTAAGTTAGACTAAAATAAAACACTGTTAGAAATAAAGTCATTTATTTATCCACCATATTATTTTAATTTCCCACTCAATTTTGTACTTGCCATTAATTGCATTTCGATATGACGACCCCATACAACTTACGTCCTAACCCCAAGCCATCCCAGAAATTACGTGAAGTTAGCGGGGATAACGAAAACGAAAACGACACAGATGATAGGGCGGAAATAGTAAACGAATATGAAACCGACAATTCCACTACACTAACAGCTGATTCCATCCCAGAACAAGACATCGACAATCAGTCACAACACACAAACATAACAACAACAGAAGCAAACACGCACAGCCATCTTGATACGTCTAACATCAACGTAGCAACAACCTCTTCGTTCCCCGGCCCAGCTGATCACGCTGCGCGCGCATCCACCGCCTTGAACCCAATATCTCCACAGCTGACTATGACGTCACCCAGCCGACAGAACGCCCAATCACCGACCACCAACGACGGGAACCAATCGCCGCCGCGTAACGACGACACACCTCCTCCCGCCTCACCTCAATCAGCTGACTTGATCACACAAATTCAACATATGTTTCTGTCACTCAGAACGGACATCAACTCGGTAAAGTCTGACATTAAGTCCGACATTGACATAATTAAATCTGATATTCAATCTAACATTGACTCGGTAAAAGCCGACATGGACGTGATTAAATCTGACATTCATTCAGTAAAGTCCGACTTTAAACTGGAAATTAAAAACCATTGTGACATCTTGAATGAGAAAATTGAAACTTTAACAAATGCACAGAGTAGATTAAAATCGGAAATAAATGAAATATGGGAAATCCAGCACACACAATCCTCTGAAATAAAACAAATTGAAACCAAACTGACCTCTCAAATCACGGAAAATGCTTACAACCTCAAAATTGATTTTAAGGCCAGTTTAGACAATCACAAAATGGAGGTTAATGATGTAATTAACTCACAACATGACCACATTAAAGACCACATTAACTCCACCTTAGCCTCTCATTTGAACCAAATCCAAGACCAAATGAGAGCAAATAACGACACCCAGCAGAAAAACACGGATAAAATTATTAAAGAAAGTGCAAACAAATTCACAGCACCCTCGACCCCCTAATCAAAGAAAATTCGGCCAAAATCGCACAAAATCAAAGGACGATTCAAGACCTAACAACCACCATAGCTGAGCACAGCGAAAAAATTGAAACACTACAAAACGATGTCACCAACAAACAATTTAGTACACCCACTGTCTATGTTACCTGCAATAATGGACAATTCCCAGACAACCCCTTGCCCAAATTCTCAGGAAGAGAACACGGACCCCCAGAATTCCTCCGAAAATTACACAAATATTACCTCAAAAGCATGCAGAGACAAACACATAAGACAGATACTAGAGATCACTTAATTGACGTAATCGAGGCTAGCCTTGAAAGAAATGCATCCCGATGGTTTACGCTAATTAAAGACGACATAAAGGAATGGCAAGACTTTGAGAACGCATTCCTAACAAAATTCTGGAGTCGAGAAATACAACGTGGAATTAAACAGAGGATGGAGAACGAAAAATACAGACCAGGAGGTACACTGACCCGATCCGAGTATTTCATAGAGAGAGTACTCACACTAAAATCCATGACACCCCCACTATCAGAGGACGAGATAATAAATATCATGAGACCACATCAGCGAACTTATACAAGACACCCGTATTGTACAGAACGCAAACACAATCTCTGCCTTTGAATCCTTGCTACAGCGGGAAGACATCAAGGACAGCCACCGCAGACCCAAAAATCACCAAACACAACATCAAAATCGCTCCAGATCCCCCTCTCCACACCATCAAAACAGCCGACCAAACAACAATCAACCACAAAATAATTATCGTCAACCCAGAGACCAACACAACGCAAACTATAACAATTACCAACCGAGATACAATCAGAACAACCAATCCGCTAATTATCAGAACCCACAATACCCCAGACGAAATCCACCGCACTGGCAGACTCAAACACGCTATGACAGAAACCCACCTCAAGGACACAGATACCCCACAAATGAACAAAAACAAATGTACCACCATCGCCGAGGGAACACAACAAAACCACCGACCACCTGCGTCACCGCCATCCCAATCTGAATCTTTAAACTAGAATGCACTGGGAACAATACTGGCCTGCAAGATACACCTTTAAACAAACCTCTCATTGTCTCTTCAGTGCTAAATAACAAAGTCGGAAACCGTAGGCCAAATAATGATAATAATTACACTATACCATATCCTTTAGAAACCGATATAGTTTGTTGTGATAGAGAATATTTATTATCCGAAGAATCAAACCCTAATAATTTTGTAAATGACATTAAACACGTAAACCTCCCAGAAATAAATGTAAAAATAAATCAAATACCAATTAAAGCATTAATCGACACAGGTTCAAATAATATAACATGTATGTCAGAACAATGGTTTCAAGAGAATAAATCTAATTTAGGTCGTTTCGAAGAGTTACCCATTACGAAAATCCACATAAAAACTGCTACAGGAGAGAAGTCCAAGCGTATAAATAGAATAATAATGATACCAATAAATATTGAGAATATTCACACACAACTTCAAGTTTTGCTCGTGCCAAACCTAGTCAGGAGTTTAATAATTGGGAACGACACGTTAGAATTATGGCAGTTTGAAATGAACTTTAAAGATAAGTTAATTAAAATAAATATAAATAATAATAATATAAGTTCGGAGAGGTTGATATTGATTGTGTCACGTGTAACTTTGTATTTGAAGAAAGCCTAAGGCAACCAACTAATATTAATGAATACAATGATGATGATTACTATGAATATAATAATAATGATATATATGCGAACGATGATAATCCTGATCCCAGTACGAGTAACACAAGTCCCAGTACTACAAGTCTCTCCCCTGAAACAGTTCACAAGTCCCTTGAAGACAATCCACTACTAAATGAACAACAACGAAACGAGTTAAGTGACTTAATTCTCAAGTATAACCATACATTTCTGATAAGCCCAGAGTCTGCAAATAAATTTAGATGAAACTCAAACATTTGGCCCATACCATATTTCCGCCCTGAAGAGATACATACTCCCTCAACAACCACACCCCCAAAATTAAGCACAACCTCATCACCAAGAATCAAATAGTTTTAAGTAGTTTAAATTTCCCACAGTTTAAATGTGTACAGTGCAGAGACCTTATACAGTGCAAAACCAACAATAGACGCTCAGTGAAGTGATAAACAATTTAGTGAAATACAAACTGTGTAAAACAGAAAATAATATAGACCAAGTCTGATAATAAAGACATTAAATAATGTAATCATATAATTCATTAAACACAAATCAAGATGTTATTATTCGTAGTTATAAGTTGTTCTGTTAATCATTATTTGTTAGTTAAGTAAAAGTTCATTAATAGCTCTATATGAATGTGTTCGAACATAATTTATTCACTGTTTATCGAAATGCCATACTACATTTCATTTCATATGTCATTTCTGCGGGGATATTGCAACAGTTCACAAATTATGTTGGTAAATAAACCAATAAATAAACAATCCAATCCGGATCCACATGTAAATATTTATTATAAAAATCCCAGGTAGCCTATATATTGTATTTAAATTTACCTGTCATAGATATTAATTAGGCCTAATTCAATAATTATATTAGGTATTCATATTAATCAACTCATCACTCACCTAAGAATAATAATAGCCTAATCTCAGTAAATATTTATTTAAACATAGCCTAATATAATATATTTATAATGAAAACAAAACTACTTCAAACACATACCAAATTTAATAATTTAAATAAACATGGTCATTCTAATTTTATATAGTGTGTGATTCAAAATAGTGAATTAAATTCAGTGAAGTGTCAAGTGTTTCCAAAGCAAGAATCAAAACCTGAAGAATAAACATGTGATCACTACATTGTTGCTGAGCATCAACTACAATTTCTCTCTCTTGCATTTATGGCCTCATTGTGTTAACTTCATTTTAAACAGGGTCCCAATCCCAAGTGTAAAATAAACCCATAAAATAGTATTTGGGTCAATTTAATCCCAAATTTTAAATAGGAAGAAGAGCCAATACCACTAATAATAATCCCTTTATCAGTTGGCCAAAGAAGAAGTGGTTATTGGTGAAGAACCAAATATTGGTAACCTCCATCCATCTCAAATAGACTAATTTTATCCAGTAATCCTAGAAGCTCAAAGAAATCAAGTAGAATTTTATCAAGAGACTACATTTATCCATCAACAAACTTTTTCAATTTTACAAGAAGATTCAATTACAATTAACATTCAAACTGATATAGCCTACAACTGAACCTAGATTGAATGACCATATTTTATCCATTTTAATCTCTTCAAAGAATAATCAAATCTTAATTTTTACATAACTGCAAATCTCAATTAATATCAAAAATCATTATTTTACAGTCAATAAATTGGAAATTTTACAAGAGAATGTCCCCACGATCCAACACCCCCTGAGTCAGAGCCATCATTTCTACCACTGTAGCTAAGCCGGAGCACAAAGACATTAAAGACTATATCAATCAATTAAATTAAATATTCCCCCCCAGTAATTGTAAGCTATTGTTTGTTAGCCCCTTCATTTTTGAATCAGAATTTATTTGTTTGTGATCTAGCGTTAAATAAAAAATTGTTTGTTAATTGTACCAAGATTATTTATTCAGATACTATAATTTATAAGTAAGAAATAGTTTGTAAGAGAGTGTGGGTGTGTAGCAGATATTTCAGCAAAATATGAATATAAAGAGAGTACAATTGATAACATATTTACTAATTTGAATGAGCAAGATTTTAAAGTAATGGGAGTTAATACTCAACTATCCGACCATGATGGGCAACTCTTTGTACTTAATAGGTGTAATAATAAAAACTGTCACTCAAATTTAGTATATTTTGAATACTGTCAAAAATTTACAGAGGCTTAAAAATTGATACTTTTTTGGAAGTCCTTAAAAATGAGTCTTGGATGCAACTGTATTTGGCCCCTGTACATATTAAGTATGATGTTTTTTATCAAACATTTATGTATTATTTTAACATGTGTTTCCCTAAACAACTTAAGAGACATTATGTTGGTAAAAAATGGTTTCCTTTAGAACTTAAACAAGAGAAACAAAATATAATCAATCTTAGTAAATTTGCCAGAGGGACAAAGAGTAAAGAAATTCACAAAAAAGTCAGGGAAGAAAATAAGAAATTTAAAAAGAAAATTGTTACTTTGAAAAAGCATCATTATAGAGATAAGATAAAAGCTTCACCTAATGTAAACAAAGCTTCATGGAGTATTATCAATTCTGAAGCTGGTAAAAATAAGTTTGAGCCCAAAGCCATAAATTTGAAGATTAACAATTAGTGATGTGGGCCGGGCAAATGCCCAGTGGACGGGTCGTTTATAAATGGGCATTTGCCCAAAGCGATTTTAAGCGCCCCAAAAACTGGGCGTTTATAAAAAGTTCGGTTTAAGGCGCAATACAATAAAACCTGTAATATTTTCAGTGTGGTATTTAAAATCAATATTTTTCTAAACTGTTATATAAAATCTTATTTACTGATTAAGCAGGTTTCTACTCTGTAATTCATAAATATGTGCATAAGATAAAGTTATAATGACTAATTAATTAAATTTAAAGTTAAGTATTAAGGTTTAGTTAGTGCTTTTTAACCACTATGTAAATTTCCTAACATAAAAAGGCACCTATAAAATTATTTTTATTCATATACAGGGTCGAAAAAAGTCTGGAGATGATTTAATATTTTTAAAAGTATTTAAGTAACAAAACTATAACGTTGCATATTGATTTTGAGTGACTAAAACTACTTCCTAAAGTACTAAGTGTCCTTGGATCTCGAAGGGGGGACGGTCCACAAGGAGTAAGAATAAAATCTTAAATGTAAGCATATGTCAATATGTACATCAAATTAAAGGTCTTTGGGACTGGAGAACAAGCCGCAAACCCGATCTCAAAAGAATGACCGAGTAAAAAATAACAGGTGATCAAACTTTGTATTAAAATCATATTGCTGAAAACAAAAAAAAGGCAATAACTTCCAATCCACTCTACTTTTTGAGGTCGGGTTTGTGGCAAATTGCTCTGAATGCAATGTACTTTAAAATGATGTATCATATGACGTAGCCTATTGCAGTTTTCCTGACGACCTCCACTAGGGACGTCTCTAAAGAAAGTCTTGTGGGAAACTGCATTGGCCTACCCTACATCATATGATACATCATTTTAAAGGGCTTTGCATTCTAAGCAATTTGCCACAAACCCAACCGGAACCAAATTACAACCTTACAACCGTTAAGTTAAGACTGATTCATTGTGTGTAATAAACAAATGTAAATTAATTCTATTACATTAGCCAGATTTTTAAATAAAAATAAACCTATGAAGTTATTTTCAGTCTAATTTATTTCCTCTTGTGGACAAAAGAAAAGTGTTGACTCTCTAGTACTGACTTCCTACCAATATAATTAAAATTATACAAGTAATTTTTTTTAATATAGGCTATTATGTAAATATTTAATGTAGAGGTTTAAAAAGTTGACTAGAAGAGTAGTGTTCAATTTAATTTCCATTAATCAGGTTTATTAGCCTTTAACTGGATAAACGCCCGGCACTTATGGATTTTGGGCGGTTATTTGGGCAAATGCCCTGGGCATTTGCCCTGAGATTTAAACGCCAGGGCGTTTTACATCACTATTAACAATATTTTAATTTCCGATCCTAAAATAGTGTGCGACACATTAAACAATTATTTCACTGATGTAGTTGAGAACACTGTAATTCCTAATTTGAAACTGTCAGACACAAATAATAGTGTAAGTTTAGAAAACATGTCTCATAGCACTTTTAGAATAAGGCCTATTGATGAGAAAGATATCAGCAATATTATAAGCTCTCTTAAAAACTCTTTCAGTACTGGTCATGATGAGATACCTGTGGCTCTCCTCAAAAAATCTAACTCCCTATTGTCCAAACCTCTGGCTCATATTATTAACTCATCTTTTGTGTCCGGAATTTTTCCTGAAAAACTTAAAATTGCAAAATTAAAACCACTGTTCAAAAATGGAAATCAATGTGAAGTGAAAAACTACCGACCAATAGCTCTTCTTTCAACTATGTCAAAGATTTTTGAAAAAATTATGTACAATCAATTAGCAGAATATTTAGAAACTCATAACATATTAGAAAATTCTCAACATGGGTTCAGGCGTGGAAGATCCGTAATAACAGCAGCTACTGAATTCACTGAATCTATTATTGATAGCATGGAAAGTAAACAAAAGGTAGTCGGTATTTTCATGGATATTACTAAAGCTTTTGATTCCATAAACCATGAAATGCTCATAGCAATCTTATTTAAGTTAGGAATTCGTAATAATGCTCTTGATTGGCTAAAATCATATTTAAATAACAGGAAACAGTATGTTGAAATTGTGAATTACGACAAATACAGGATGAAAATATATCACCACTCAAAAATAAGGACAGTGCAACACGGAGTGCCACAGGGGTCTATATTGTGCCCACTTTTATTTATTTGTTACAATACAAACTTGCCTAAATTAACAAACCACAGCCAATTATATTTCTATGCAGACAATGCTAACCTTAAAATTTCTTCTTCATCACAGGAAGAGTTAGAATTAATGTCTAAATCTAATTTGAAGCTGTTAAAAACTTTTTTTAATGATAAACAATTATTACTCAATCCCGTTAAAACAAATTTTATCAATTTTATGACGCATCAAACAAAAACGTCCATAAGTCCATCAATTGAAATCGATGGGACATTTATTGATTGTGTGCACAGCACTAAGTTCTTGGGATTGGAAATAGACAAACATTTGACATGGAATTTACATGCTGAAAAAGTAATTTCTAAAATATCATCTGGAGTTTTCGCATTATCTAGATTGAAAAATTTTTTTGATTCTGATAGTCTAAAAACTGTTTATTTTTCCTACATTCATTCTATAATTTCATTTGGTTTATTACTTTATGGGGCCACGTCTAAAAAAAATCTGGATAACATTTTAAAGTTACAAAAAAAATCTATAAGGATCATTCTAAATCTAAAACCAAAAACTTCAGTTAAGGAATATTTTGTTTCGTTGAATGTAATGACCGTGTATGGAATGTATGTTTTTGAAACTATTCTCTCCCTTGAATTAAATCATTTAAAATTATTAGGAGATAATCATAGTTATAATACGAGAAATCGAAATGAAATTGCTTTAGATTCACACAAACTTGAATTGTACAAAAAAAAACCGACTTACATGGGCTCCATGAATTTTATAACAAACTTCCAAAAGACATCAAATCTGCTAGTGATAAAAGTGTTTTCAAAAATAAACTGAAAAGGTTTCTCATCAATAAGGCATTATATAATTTTGAAGATTTGTAATATTACTGTTTTCCCGGTTTCCCAGTTTTTTCTTGGTGGTATACACCCTGTTTAATTTTTTACCGCAAGTAGAATGTTTCTTGCCTATCCAAGACTGTGACAGGCCTAACCAAACAAAACCTCAAAATGAAAAAAAAAAAACTTCAACTGACTGATTTGTAGTGCAACTCACCGTCATGATGGTCTTGAGTGTGTTCACATAGTTGCACTCCGTCTGCACCAGTTCCAGGAACACCTGGTGCCGAGGACTTAGGTTTTTCAGTGGCGTCTCTCCCTTGGCAGGCTCTACTTCACCTGAGATCATCACATTCATTGAACAACACATTTTTTGTACATGGTTATCAAGCATCATTTATTTTATAAATGTTTTTCATAGTGATATGTCCAAAAAAAAGTTGCAAATATTTATCAGTCCAAATTTTTTTTTTTTGCATAGGTTGTCAATTTTTTGGTCTCACGCTCTTATTGGTATATTTTCCTAATTCTATCTAGTGTCTAAAATAACAAAATGTATTAATGGCTTCAAAGAATAGTGGATTTTAATTAATTTTTAATCGATTTCTAATCACAATTTCATTGTTTGTAAATAAAAAATTAAACAGATAAAAAACATTTATAATTTAAGTGTTTTGTGAAATCGAGGTCTGATATTGGATCTTCCTATAAAAAAAAAACGTCGTCAACGTAACAAAAGTACAATTTTGGTTTGGTTTCAGCGGCATCTATAGCATCTTTATCAAATTTATCCACAAACAAATTGCAAAATTTAAGAGAGGTTAATTGTTGCCAAATATTGTACCAGAGTATTTATTTCAAAATATATATGCTATTCATAGTTTGGAAGGTCCATGTCATTGGGCCTAACAAATGATAAGGTGATATCATCTGTACATATGATTGAGTTTTAAAACTTTAGAAACATCATTAATGTATAGAAGAAAAAGAACTTTACCTAAAATGGAGCCTTGAAGAACTCCATAGTGCAATGTCAAAGTAGATTAAGTAATCGGGTGAAATATTTTTAATGGTTGAATCTATCTACACATATTGAACACGCTCTGACAAATATGATTCAAACCATCGGAAAGTAGGGCCTCTTATCTCTAAGAATACCATAATCATGTAGTTAATCCAAAAGAATGTTGGTATCTACACTGTCAAAAGCTTTACTCAAATCAAACATACAGCAATGGCTGTTTTTTTTTATCTTAAAACCAGTGAAGAAATCTGAATAGTTTGGGGTCAATAATTTGGAATTTTAAAAGAGATGATAGTGGTTGTTCTAGAACTACTTTTGAAAAAGACGACAGAAGGGCAACAGGTTGGTAGTTTTCTACTTCCCAGGGATTATCTATTTATACAGAAATTTAACTTTTGTGATTTTTAGTTAATTGGGAAAACGACCTTTCCTTAAAGAACAGTTGATAAAATGTTCCCAACAAGTTAATCAAACTGTGCATTTTGTGTTGTGTTTATGTTTTTGTGTTTGTGAACCTCAGACAAGTCTCGAGATGGCAACCAAAAATGTGAGTGATTCCCAAAAAAATACAGCCACACATATTATTGGACAAATAAAAAGTAAAATTTTTGCCTGACCTAAATACAGGTATGCAAACAAAGTTGTAACACACAGTACAGTGAGTGTCTGTGCAACCTTGGATTTGTTGTAGAGCGGTGCGGGGGTAGGAGGTGAGAATCTTACAGCTACAATTACTTTACTATTACTTAGTTGTCCTGCCCAGGTAACCCAACAATATAAATATTGGGTTGTCGTTGAAATAATGAAAATGTACCATTTTACAGTCCTAGAACCAACAGAGTACTCACCGTCAGATATATTATTTCCCGCGGGGCTGCTGGTGCAGTCGAGGAAGCTGCCACTGACACTGAGCAGACCGGCGTCGCTGACCGAGCTTCGTCGCTTGTTGGTGCCAGGCGAAACAACACCAGCGCCGCTCGCCAGCCGTGCCACCGCCTCCTGCAGCCGCTTTCGCTTGCGAGCGCGCGACGTCGGCGCCAGCGGCGTGGTGCGGCGTGACGGGCTCACCAGGCTCTCCAGGTACTGCGGACAACACAATGCGGTTACGAGGATGTTGGGGCGTACACTACCAAACTAACTAAGCAAGAGAGCAAAATATTTCCAATCATTATCTGTTAGTATGGAGGAAGGATTTGCTCATTTTGATAATTGAGATGTAAACGCAGCAATAAACAATGATGAGTTGTACCTCAATCATTGACGATACCTACTTTGAAACAAAACCATATATCACGTCTCTACTTTTCTTAATCCACTATAGTAGCCGATTACTGAGGTAAAAATTGGACTGTTAGTTGAGAATATTTCCTTGACTCAGAAATTATGATGTAACTTCTAACCAAACAATCTTATTGAACAGCAAATAAAACTGTCTGTTGATATAATTTCTTTACCTAGAGTTCTAGTGAATATTAAAAGAAAATAATGTTGTTTCCATGAATTTAACATGATCTGAATCAACAAACTCAGTGACCACTGGGAATACTCACATCTTCGAAGAGGTAGTCCTTCTCGTCTACGCAGCCCTCATTCTGCACGGAGGCCCAGAACCACTCAGCCTTGACGATGGAGGCGTGCTGTGGCGCCTGGTCCGGCAGCTTGCTGACCGTGGACTCATCCACCACCTGTCACCACACGCGGGACACCGTTAACATGGACAACAAGCAAATCTCTGTGTTTCATCACCTAATTCACCACTTATTGTTTAAAAATTGCTAAGTAGCCAATTGATGGATGAAGGTTAGTTGTCGAGTAAACAAATGGTTCCAAGCTTAGTGTCTAAAATGTTTGCAAGACATGAATTAAACAAACCAAGATCAGGAACAAACCGTTCAGTTTTCAACATTGGCTTTTTCCTTTAACTAACATTTATATTAAGATTTTGTTTGTGCAAATTATCTAAAAAAAACCAAGGTATTGACAGATAGAACAGAAGAAATCAACAGTTTAAAATTGGAGATCTAATGTTTAAATAACACAGATCAAGTCAAAGTTATTACTAAAGTTACTAAAATATATAACTGACATATTGTAGTGATACATCAGAATTGCAGCAATGGAGGAAGATGATGAAGAAAAGATTACATCGAGATATGTACATTGTTGGAGCAGCAAAATATCACCTTTGATAAAAATGACCTTGGGAGTAAAAGTAACTAAATAAAAGTTTTTTTATCTTTAATGTGTTTCAAAATAGAAATTGGCACAGCAATGGTAGCTCTTAAGACTAAATAATTTGAGTCTAAGTAAATATTTTAACACGAAATTGGTATCCAACAATAATTTTTATTTTACGAATAACCATACAAATCTGTACCATTATTTAAGTATCAGGTCATCATTTTTTTACCTGTAAAAATATTATTTTGAGTTTAATGTACATGACATGCACTGTTAACAATTAATTCAACAGAAAATGTTTATTACATTGAAGAATGCTCACTTCAAGGTCTAAAACCCTGAATATATAATATATGAATATAGGGATTAACAGGAGTTTTATGAAAACAAAAGCAGCACCCAAAAGGAAAAAAAGGAAAAGTAAAAGGCAGAAAAGTCCGACCTAGGTAAATTAGTCAAAGGGGAATTCTGTGAAGTTTGTTATTCAAAACGGTACTCCAGCAGTCAAAATTGATGATCAATCAGAGGAAAGCAGACAAAGGAGAAATCATTGTCCGGCCCTAGGGGGCAGTAAGCCAGCTGGCTCTGGGCCCTGACCATAACCACACACACACACGCAGACACAAACAACATGAGCCCATGCTGGCTGGAATGCAGTAAAAATAAATAATTAAATGTTAAGTCAGTCTACATTTTCAGAAAATTTCACTGAAACACCTTTTATCCATTAATTAACTAAATTTGTAAATGGGTGCTAAATATAAATATTTATTTTTTTATTTATGTAATTAAAAAAAAATTTTATTGGAAATTTATGTATGGGGTTCAAATGCCTATTTGCTTAAAATGCCCCATCAAACTAACTAGGCATTTAATCCCCATACATAAATTTCCATTTAAAATAATTTTAATTACATAAATAAAAAATTAAAGTTCTTTGAACTTTAAACTGGTAAGAAATATCCATTGTGTAAAAGCATGAGTTCAAAATGTAATGATACACAAAAACTAAAATAGGGATCATGCATAAAAAACACATTCTCATAATCAAGCAGTTAAAGAAAAGTACAGTACAAGTGTAAGAAATGAAAAAAAAAAAAAAAAAAAAAAAAAAACGTGACAGGGAAGAAATACAATATGAACTAAATAAAAGATCTTTGTAAGGGTAATTTAAAAAAAAGTTAAAGAAAAAATCACTAAAGCCAGTTTTTAATTAGTAATAAATTAAATAGATACATAAAACTGGAATGTGTGCCTATAAGCTATTTACTTTTTACTGTTACTGTTTATAATTAATTTTAATTGTGAGCAACAGTTAAAATCAAATCATATCAGTTACTTATAGAAACATGTTAAAAAATTTGGACTAGGCCTATTGCTATTAGATAAAAAATTTCTAACAATTTAAACTAACTAAAGGTCAGCTCTAAACCAAAAGAATAAACAGAAAATAAAAGGGTACCTATAACCATACACTCATGCAAAAGAAAAATAGAAAAGAGAAGACAAACTTCCGTCTCAAGCTAACATTTTCAACTCGCAAATTTTTCTTCAATGCAGACATTAAAAAAAAATTATAATATTGTACATCATTCTTAAATTTATTTTGAAGGTTTAAATTGTGATAATGAAGAGAAGCTGACATTTGATGAAATTGACAATCAACAAGCATCATTGTAAATTCAAAAACACATTTATCCACACAAATCAAGCACATGGTTTCAATAATTTATTTTTAATGGACACACATCAACAACCGGCGCACCGAAACTGCGATCCTAGTTTTAATCCTCAAAAGGGTTCGCTAATCCCACAACCGAAACTGCGATCCTGGCACAGCGGCCCATCAGCAGGTAGCGGAGGGTCCAGCGGGGATTCCAGCGGCCGGTGTAGGCTAATGGCTCTGGAATCTTTCGCCGTCCAACGTGTCGCTCAAGTCACTTTTCAACTAATGCCAATGAACTGGGACTTCCAAGTTGTGCGAAACTCGTGCATACCACCCCCTTAAGAGTCATCTTCACCCCTGGGCAAGAAGCCCATTGTTGCGCAGTCGGCAATGTTAACTATACGGCTTTTAATGCAAAACATGGTATTTGATTCTCCTTTTTTGGACGTCGTTTTTCAACCGATTTTCTTTAAACTTGGTAAGTGTTTAGTTCAATAGTTATATTAGGTCCCTCATACCTCGAAATTTTGAAAATTTGACAAATATTACTAAGGAAAATCGAGTTACTTTGCGACGTCACAGAGAGTAATATTCCCCGAAACAGGGGAATCAAATACCATGTTTTGCATTAAAAGCCGTATAATTAAAATTGCCCACTGCGCAACAATGTGCTACCGGCCCAGGGGTGAAGATGACTCTTAACCTGGACCAATAAACGAACACTTTCAGGGTGTACATTCCTTCTTTATTTTCCCCCACAAATATATCAGTCATTCTCAGTTTGAGAGCCAGAGCAGCAGTGTTGTCTTACGTACATTCCTACATTACGTACAGTGTTGTCAACGTAAATATTCCTGTAGACAAGAAAATGTCTACAGGAATATTTGTGTTGAAAAGAATGAAAAATTACTGCAGCCAAGAATAATTGAAAATTATTTATTTTGGACTAATTCACTCACATCTAAATTATGGTATATCTTTATATGGTGGAACTACAAAAAATAATTTACTAAAAATATTGAAAATTCAAAAACGTGCTATTCGGACAATTAAAAATATTAAACTATATGAAGATTTCAAAGAAAATTCATGCAGGCGTCATTTTGCGGAACTTAATATCTTAACTGTCTTTGGTCAGTACATTTATGACACGATATGTCTAACAAAAAGTTATAAAGTAGAAGACAAAACTAAGGCCTATGAAACTAGACACAAAGCACGTAGAAATGAGTACCACCGAACTGAGCTATACAAAATGAATCCTTACTACAATGGAAAAAAATTTATTAAATATGTACCTAGTGATATTTCAAAAATAAGTGATCTAAAGAAATTTAAAAATAACCTGAAATTATATTTAATTGAAAAAGTTATATATTCATTTGAAGAGTTCTTTCAAGAAGATTAGATAGGTACTTAAAAGTTCCAAATTTTTTTTATGATTATCTTTAGTGTTTTAGATTTTAACTATGTAATATAGCAACTTAAAATACGTACTCTATGTATGTTGTTGTCTATTAATGAAAATAAAATAAAATACAGTATCGTCGGCCTCCGTGCCAGGATCGCAGTTTCGGCGTCTGCCTGGGGTCGCCCTTGGGGTAAGGATCGCAGTTTCGGCGTCTACCTGGGTTTTGGATCGCAGTTTCGGTGCGCCCTCAACAACATCCAAAGAACAGTTCAAGGCAGAAACAAGCAAAGTTCAAAATGTAGCTCTTCTAAAGCTCTCTTATTTTTTACGAAAATAGCCAGTAAAATTGTAAACTAAATAAATACTATTAATTTTATAATTTTACATTACAAGGAAAATCAAAGCACAGAACTTAAATGATCACTACTTCAAGTCAATAGTTCATTTTTAAATACAAAAAATTCCAAGTTCTATGCAAGATTATCTGACTACCACTTTGAACGATATATTGATGGATAAAACTCTCATGAAGGGAAATTATGATATAATCATCAGTGAAGGACAATATTGACACAAGTATAACATTCCAAGCAAACTAACCAGTAACTGCATGGTTCCTCTCCTTTGAAAGCAGAAAAATTATTCCATTAGGCATTGCACTCATAAAGATACAGTTTTATATATGACGTACGGTTTGTTTGTAACAAAGATTTCTTTTTTTTATATTTTTCTTAACCCTTTTCCTTTGAGAATATTCTTACTAAGACCTAAGATAAAAAATTAACTTGTTTTTATAACATTAATTTAGCACAAAAAAGAAGTATAGGTCACAAGTCACAACTAAATCAGTTATTGAAGAGTTTCAAACCAAAACCGAATATGCTACTTCTTACTTGCCACTTGTTCAGAAACAAATAAAAAATACGACAGCTATAACAGTCTTCTGTTTCTTTATTCCAAGAGTAAAAAAATCCTAAAGCACTCACAACTGATTGCTAGATTTGTCATCTTAAAAATTAATTTAATTTCAAAAACGTTTCTGGGGTCAACTTTCTAGCAATAATATTAAAATCTATTCAACTTGAAATACAAACCATGATTTTTATTTACATGAAGTTTTAAGTAACTTAAGTAGCATTAATAACAATAAAAACTAAATATTTACTAAAAAAAAAATAATAGAAATAACCAAGCAAGACTTGCAAGATAACAAGTTCTGGAGAGACCCCCCGCAATCAGCTTAATATGATTTGATATTTTACAACAGCTATGCAAATAGCAACTTAAAGGGTTTCAATTTAATGTTACTAGACAAAAGAAGCTTAAGAGTCAAACTTTCAACCGGGTAAAATGATTTTAATAGCCATATAAAAGAAGCCATTTTAGATTCTATTTCATAAACAAAAAGGTGAGTTTTGATGTGCTGAATAATTAACAACAATGACATAATGCTGACCAGTGCATGACTCAGTGAACAGTTCAGTGTACGGGATACACAAAATAATGACAATACCGCTGTCTGAATGGGGGAAGGCTATAAACCTGATGTTCTTCAAATCCTTCATTGTAATTTCATTCAGCTTTATTACTGTAATTCATTTAGCAAAATAGTGTATCCCCTATAAGGGAACCCGCTACAAGGATTACAATTAACTTAGGGTGATAATTCAGCTTATTAGTGATTCCAATTTTTTGGATATTCTCATAATCTACAATACTGTTTTCTGAGAAAACTTCATACTTGGGGCAAAAATTATTGTACTGATTTATTTATTGATTAAAGAGACGGAATTCCCAGTAAACTTTCCAGGACGGATTTCCCAGGAAAGTCGTAAAGATTTCCTCCTGGTTATTATAAGACATTATAGTTCACTATAATTCAATTCAAAATGAGCAACCCAAAAACTCATGGTACCTCGTGGTCTATGTAAAGTAATTATAAGGAATTCTATTACCTAGCATTCTCATCGTTATGAAAGTTTATGCACATTTTAGAGTTTTTTTCTATAAGAAAACAAAAGTTTTTTATTTGTTAATAATCTTTTCTTATCTAAATGATACTACACGAAAAATTTTTAAATAGGGTGGCAATGAGAGGAGTGATTAGGACTCTACGCTGCAGTCTGGACTTTACCGCTGCAGGGTTTGCTTCAATTAGCTACACCAGTATTAAAAAATGATCGTGAAGTGTTTTCACATGTCTGTATTTGTGTCCGTCGTGTAATTTTATCTGTATAATTTGTCTTCTTGTGTGTGTTTATTTATTGAATGTTTTATAATTTTGATGTTATTCCTAAGAAGAAAATCATCATGTCTTTGTAGAAGCCCGATGGTAACTCCTTTTGTGAGTCGTAATTAGATGTCGATCTATAATTGGATTACCAATCAGGTATTTGAACCATTTTGTACACCTAACAACATTATGACAGAAATTTCAAGTTTCTAACACTTATATGAATTTCCAAGCTTGGGTTTAGTGAATTTGAATTTTTTGTGGTAACTGAACTGTAGGAACAGCCCATTTTTGACAGAGTTTAACTTCCTTAGAGTTAAACTTAACATTTTTTTCTATGTTAAATCTGATTAGATATGCATACATGCAAACAATTTCATTTCCAGATCAAAATTGTAATTTTTAGTCCTCTCTTTCGAATAGAAAGACCCTCATAAAGTCTGAAAATTATTTTCTATAAAAAGAAATCAAATTAGACGATAAAAATGTTTTTTAAACACGGAGACATAAATTAATAATATGTAAATATGAACCATTATAAAACTGAAATATGGAATAATGATTGTTAGCATGAGACATAATGTGCTTCAGACGGATCAAGATTTTCAATTCCTTGTGTCTGGAGGTCAACAAATTCCTTAATAAAATAATTGTATTCTTAATTATTTATCAAAAAGGCCATCCATAAACAAGGACATTTTAAAAGCAGTAGTGAAGGGGTAAAGATGAATAGTTACAAGGAAAGAAATAAAATTTAGTGTGAGGTTTTTAATTTCAATGATTATCCAATTCAAATCAGAGATTTTTTAATATCCTTAGATGTCATCAAGCTGAGCATAAACGAGTAAAATACTTGCAATAAATGTTGACAATCTCAATGGTCTGAAGTAGAGCAGTCTAACCTATGTAGGTTTAAATTAAATGAGGTTAAATGAGGTATTAAAATTAAAATTGACTGTTCTATTTTCTACCAAGATAAAAATCCCACACTTTTTAGTTAGAAAAACTTCATAAAATCTAAAAACAAAACTATTGTAAATTTCTTTGAATAACATTAAGAACATAAAAACGAGAAAATCTTGATCCGCTGGATGAAATGAGCGATGTGAGATAGCAACTCAAGATATGTACCATAGGCATGCGGTGAGAGTCCTCTTGTCCTGTGATGTTGCCCAGAGAGGTGGGAGAGGAGGGGACAGGGGTGGGGGGTGGGGGTGGAGCCATGGCCTTGCCACTCACTCTAGGAGAGGCCTTCATACACACATCACTGCTTGAAATCCACCTAGCCAGCGAATGGGTCTTCATCTTAAACGACTTTCTCAACGAAGAATGGGCAAACTTTTTAAAACCTTGGCTCGGAGATTTCTTGAATTTTCGATTCTGATTAAGCTCAGAAGGACTCATTGTTTTTCGCCTTTTAGCATCAAACTTGGGAGATGCGCACTCGTCGTTGTCAGAAAAACTCAACTCTTTCTTGGCACAAACTTTGCTTGGAGACAGTGTTAAAGGGGAAGATTCTTTAATAGGTGTCAAATCCGTTTTATTTTTGAGATTCGATACAGGTGAATTTAATTTGGCAGGAGAGGTTAACGGAGTAAGAGATAGTCTGCGACCTATTTTTTCACTAGAAGTTTTCAACAACTCGCCTCTCGCTTGAGTGAGCTCTTTGTGGAATGGGTGTTCGGGGGAGATGTCCATGGCTGATATAGCCTCGGACTTGGTAGGTGATATGTCCATAGCCTCGCTACAGGGGGTGGATGTGGAGGGGGGGAGAGTGGTGTGGGGGGGACTCTGGGGGACCCATGCTCCTGCTTTGATCAAGTCATAGGTTACGGCACTATCCAGCACCTGGCGGAAGCAAGCAAGGTGACATTAGTAATGCTCAGCATGGTTGACATCTTTCTTCCATCCACCGATATTATTTTCTAGTGTTCAATGTTAGGTAAATTAATATTATGAACAAAGAAAAATATTATAAATCCCGTTCTAAAAGGATTTTGATTTTTGACTAAAACATCAATCAACAAATATTTAATATTATTTCAGGTTCATGAAGAAAGACCTCAACAGACAGCAAAACAGAACTCATTTTAATAATTGTGAATAGAAACAAATTAAAAATACAATTCAAAAGAAAACATCATGCAGGTGAAGAAGCTTGTAAATAAATAATTAAATGAAACGCAACATCTTGTGGTAATTGGTGATAGTTATTTGCTTGGTAAAATTTTGCGAGAAAATGTTTATAAGTGTTGAGAAAATACTCTGGATGTGTTATTTAATCATGCCATTTAAACATTTATTTTCCACGACTATTTTTGGTGTCCAAATATTTAAAAATACATTTATATTTTTAAATGTGTCGAGTTATCTTTAAATTTACACCCAATCATTTAACCCTTCCGAAGCGCAGGCAAAGCCCTACACAGAGGGCGAAATAATTTAGTAGTTTGGGTCAAAAAATAAATGTTGAAAAAATGTATTTTTACATTTAATTAGTAACATAAGTTTTACTTAATAGATGGAAACAAAATTTTTATACTTTTATGGTCATAATTGGCACGAAGTATATAAATGCTAAACACTCGCCATGAGTCACATTGTTGTGTAGGTATATATTTGTCCTTTGCTTGTAAAATTTCAATCAGAAAATATAATTATTTGTAATAAAGTAAACTGTTATGCTATTATGAGTAATCATGTTGTAAATATAAGTTTAATAACTACTGCAAGCTCGATATAATTGCTCCTCTCTGATATACTTTTGATCAGTATTTTAGCTCATTAATAATCTTTGTCTTAGTATCACTGATTTGTCATACTTCATAAATCACACATATAAACAGTTACAAAAACATACTTAATTAATTCACATAACTAAAAATATAACCTCATACTGTAGTGAACCGACAGTTTTAGAAATAACAAAATAGCAAAATCGGCCAACTTGCACGAAACAACTCAGAGCTGATGCTAAAGCAGTGTTGTCACATAACAGAATAAAATTGATTTTGAAAACAAACAATACAAGATGTGGTATTACGAATAACACAGACAAGACTTTCTCATTGCTACATTAGATTTTGTTATTAAGACATATATATTATTTGTAAAACACTGAAAACGGCAAATACAACCGAATATATTCATATGAATGTCAAACGCTTGGGAAGGGTTAACAACGTTGGTAATTTTTAGAGGTCTGCGGGTACCCGAAAATTCGGGTAACTCCGGGTATTAGCGTGAACCCGAGGGGTCGGGCGGGTTTGACACGTCTCGGTCTTTATTCGGGCGGGCTTTTATTTTAAGCCGGGTCGGGCGGGTACCTAATGCCCGAATTAAATCGGGTTGTAGGTACCCGACAGGACATTAAAAGCCAACCCGGGTTTTTAAAACTATTTTACAGCCAAAATTTGTGAATTACAACGTTCACGGAATAAATGGGCATCGTTCCACACACTATTTTAGACTAGTGGTCATAACTGCCAGTCATTATTACTGAGGTGGATGTGGATGAACTAGAAATACTTTAGCTTACTATTCGCGACACTCGCACATGAAAATGTGGCTTCTGAAAGAAGCTAGCGGTCTCTGGTGCCTAGAAACGTAAGCAATTTTGTTTTGTTGATAATTTGGTAGCCATACTTCATGTTCAATTTAAAACAAATAACATTTTGATCATGAAAGATCGTATTTGGCGTAGGAACATTTGTATTCCTTTAGTACAGTACTATTTTATGCCCAAAAAATAGTTTAAACAGCATTAAATCATTTGTTGCAAGCCTAGACACCAGTAGCGCTAGCATACTTTTGTCACTCTAACCTAAAGGAACTGCTCAGTGTCGTCGTCGTGACTGACTCACACTCTTAGACTGTGGCGTAGCCAATACCGTCACCAACTGTACAAACCGAAATCAAGGTAGCAGTGGCATTGGTACTATCATTGACTTTACATACAAAGTCTTTGTTTGTAAAGTCAATGGTACTATTTACACGATAACCGGTAAATAGCAAGAGCAAAATCAAAAGTAAATAATCTCTACAGATTAGTGTTTACATTATTTTTACAATACAAAATTCATCAGTGTATATATATTTACGAAATATAATCAATATAGTACTATTCGGTATAATTGGTTTTATTGCCAAATTATTTCTTATTCCATCTTGCAAATTGTCAAAACATTTAAGATTTCTTGAGAACCAATGAAAACAATTTCTTGGATAATGTAACAGTTGGATATCCATAGTCAATGGTTGGATACTTCATAGACAGATTTCTTCATTCTCTATGTAGTTTTATAGTAACGGTACTCCATGTTTGTTGTATGGTATGGCGCGATCCGTCGTCTGTATTGATGATTTGATAGATGGTTTTCCTCTCGTTCTTGTTTATTCAATTCACATTTGTGTTACTTGAGTGATGTTGAATATTTTTCTGATATGAAAAATAAATATTAAAAATCCACGGAATTGAGAGAATTCTAATGTCCGTGTATCCATTAACAGTCCTACTAGTGAAACCAAAGATTTGGGAAGTGTAAAATGTCGTGGATGGGCATTCATCTGCTATTTGGAATCACTCAAGCAAAGAAACAAATTTGCGGAAAGTAATCTAACAGAAATGAAATGCAATTATTTTAAGTCTGTTTTGAAAATAGGATATGGCAATATTGATTGAAAGGCCAAGTTTGAGTATAATCACATAATCTTTTCATAATAAAATAACTTTGTGTATTATTAGGCCTACAGAAAAATAGGCTAGCCTACAGTATGATAATTCGCATCTAGGGTATTTTGACAGTTATAAAAGTGGTTTTTGTTTAGTTTCAACAGTGTACAATATCATTTGTATATTTGTCATGTTTGTTAAAAAAGTTAACATTGGGTAAAGTAACTTAGGACTAAAGGAACCCTTAGCTTGATAGGTTATTGGCTCGGGAGAATTTTTTAACTTTTTATACTAAAATAAAATACATTATAGTTTTTTAACTTTTGTTAGGCCTAGGCCTAACTTAGTAGGTGGAAGGTTTTTGCCTTGTATTTATTAATACTATACTTAAGCTTAGTAGGCACATCAACAATTATTTAAAAATGAAATAACTTAGGCCTAGACATTTATTTTACAAATAATAGCGAAGCCGACCTGAAGTTTTATTCAACTTACCATACCCAAGCCCGACCCGAGTTTTTTTTTAACATACATAGGCTACCTGAACCCGACCCGAGATTTTTTTAACTCACACACCCGAACCCGAAACCGACCCGAATTTTTCTTTAACTTATAATGTTCAAACCCGACCCGACCCGAAAATTGATGTTAATCTACTACCCGACCCAAAACCGACCCGACTTGAAAAATCACTACCCGCAGACCTCTAGTAATTTTTTAAGATTTTTATAAAATGTGTGTTATCAAAAAATATTATTGACCAAGAATTTCTTCATGGTGTCTTATCCAAATGTAAAAATTTCAAAAGATGCAACTATCAGTACAACATATACAAGTTACCATGTGGCTGCACATTGCGTCTTCATGATCTGTCAGTGTACCGCCGTTCTGGACCAGAACTTCGGCCATGTGTTTCTGTTCATCCTCCGGGAATCCCAGAAAACAAACCCTTGCTCCTTGGAACGGCTTCAGTTTGTGACTAGCCTGAAACATTGTTGATACAAAACTAAGTAACAATGTAAATAAAAATGCTGTCTCACCATGTTAAGCCTGCTAACAATATCAGTAATTTCCAATAAAAATATAGCTTAGCATATAGATTGAAATAGAGATATATTGAAGCATTATACAGTCTCTATGAATAAAAAAAAAAACAGAGACAGTATCAAAACGACAAGGCTTCGCTCATTTAAATTATCGCTAATTACTTTATAGCAAATTTTCCCATAGGGAATACGGTATGCTATTATGATAGTAGCCACGGTAAGAAGCCAGGGACGGCATTACTTTAAATGTTTTGAGGTCACTAGGGGGGGGGGGGGAAACACTCATTCAAATTCTATATATGTATATATTGTTATTTGATATCCATTCTGCTGCCGTTGTTTTTTATTAACTTAACCCGCTAATAAATGGAGAACTTATTAAAACTTATTATTTGTGATTATTTCAAACACGACAAATGGCAGTATATATTGTTAATATGTATATACTGTTTTTGAGGGAAATGCTACTAAGGTCATATGTATACATTTATTCTTAATTGGTGCAATTTTTCTTTGGTCAAGGGAGTGTCTCTGAGAGTACGAGGGAGCAATAATTCATGACAGCTCCACCCTAACACTCCACACCCTCTCACCTCTGCTGATAGACCATGCCGACACCTCTAAGTGTTTCAGTTTCAAGTTCTGCTACATTTTTAAGTTCCTTTACTTGTAATGAAATTTATAACTTGTTGTAATGAAATTGTTGAATAACAAAAAGTACCTGGGGCCGGACATTTGCTCGATAAACTCAAGCAATTCTTTGCAGAAATCATATCAGTCATAGATGATACTTTAAAATGAAAAGCCCAAAAAGGCTGGTTTCTTTCCAAGAAAAGCTTGTCCATTCCACCCACTCCCCTCCACAACAAGCTCGTTCACTTAGCTCACTTGCCTTAAAGAATATTTTAATGTAGGTCTAAGGGTGCCACACTCTGGTATAAATTTACTGAACCACATGTTAAAAATGTAATTTGTGGATTCTACTTAAACGGTTAACAGCTAATTTTAAAATTATAGAATACTTTCTTTATAATAGATTATTATTAAATTTCAATCCAACAAACCTCAGTTTCATAATGTAAAAACCAACCAACAACACATCAAAATCCACTCAACCTCCCTTTCTCAATAATTTTTTCTTAGATCATATAATTTTTTTCAAAATAAGAGGCAATCTTCCTACATTAAACTTGTTCCAGTCCGTCATCATGATCCGGCATGCTTGATAATCCAGCACGACTTCCAGAAAAATTTTTATTGATAGATAGGGGCCTACAAAAATAATAATGAGTGTTCCAGTTCGTTTGGGATTGGAAGTTGCGAAGGAACAACACTGTGCCATACAAATCACTTTGGAATGCATGGAGGGGAGACAAGTCGTATTCATCCGTCATTGGATGACATCGAATAATTCTTATTTTAGTTTCATAATTATGTACGGTATTTTTCATTACAATGTTATGCAATGTTTTTATACTGTAGGTAGAAAAGTATACTTTTATACATTTAATGTGGGATAATTTTATCTTGAATTCACATTTTCCTTACATTTATCCTGTAATCCGGAATATTTTGTAATTCAACATGTGTCAAGTCCCAGACATGCAAATATACTTTACCTGTGTTAGAGTATAGGATAAGGTAAAAAAAGTCAATTCCCATGGCCTGATCATCCTGGTTTGCGAATTGATAAAAATAGACCTAGCACTATATTTTTTATACAAATTTCACAAAAACTACCCTCCTCTTTCAAAGTTCCTCTCTCAATTGCTGTAGGCCTACCATGTACACAAAGATACATGTAAAATATACATGAATTCCATAAAAGGTTTTTTGACTTGGGACAAAAAAATATTATTATCAAGGCTTAAGAGTCTTCATCACCCCTGCGAAAAACGTCAAAAACATGCGTTCGTAGTCCCCTGTTTCGGACGACATTTATGAACCGATTTTATTGGAATTGGTCTCAAACTGGTCAGAAAGAGTGCCTGCGTGGTTCTTGTACCTCATAATAATAAAAAACGTACTCGGTAGTACTTAAAAATACAGTTAAAAAAGGAGAAAATTACTAGATATTTAACATTTTTTTAAAATACTTTTAAGAAACATTATCGAACTATCGAGGTACAAGAACCACGCAGGCACTCTTTCTGAACAGTTTAAGACCACTTTCAGTCAAATCGGTTAAAAAATGTCGTCCGAAACAGGGGACTACGAACGCATGTTTTGAGCAAAAACGGGGTCTGGGAATTCGTCCGTTCGAGGCGCTACTAGCCTTTTCGCAAACGTCGTCTTTCTCACTAACACAAGCACACACACACAAACATTATCGCATTATAAATCACTCAGTGATGTTTTGGGGCACATTCCTTGTATTTATTTGAATACTTCTTTATCCATCTAAATTACTCGTACAATTCAATTTCAGAACACGTGTGTTTATACAGCACTATTGGCGATTGTTTTTTATGTAATCAAGACGAGCAGTACATTATTTGCACTATACTGGTTTTTACAGTACATAATACAGAAAACTAGTAATAGGATAAGTTTATTTTCAACTTCTCACAGATGAGATTCAAATTTTAATCTTACAAACAAGTAGCCTAAACCGTTCATCAATTTTTCTAATGGCAGTGTTAACAAATACTGTAACACCGGAAGTGCGCGGAATACGGTTCCCCCTGATACCACCATCCTTTTTATAAGACCTGCGACACACTACTTGACTTCCCATCAGACCGTATATCGGACCAAGCATCGTACCGAACATTACATCGTAAAGGGACGTAAATTTACTCCGAACATTTCGCCGAGCAAGACATCGGACCGAGCATCGTACCGGACATTACATCGTTAAGGGACATAAATTAACTACGCTTTTCGCCGAGCAAGACATCGGAAAAAGCATCATACCGTATACATTACATCGTAAAGGGAATTAAATTTACTCTGAACATTTCGCCGAGCAAGACATCGGACCGAGCATCGTAGGCCTCCCGTACATTACATCATAAAGGGACGTAAATTTACTCCGAGCATTTCGCCAAGCAAGACATCGGACCGAGCATCGTACCGGACAAATCCACCAAGCGAGGTGAAGGAAGTTTATAGAGGGATAGGGAGAGCGTGAGTCAGGGCGCAAGATGATGGGGTGGGGAAGGGAGGGGCTTTCCATCCCGAGCGTTCGGGGCCACGCTCGGTACGGCGTTCTTAGCAAAATTGACCTTGACACAATACCGTATATCGGACCGTACACCTGAAAAATCTTTTCTTTGATGTTTCGCCCCAAAACAGTCTCCAGTGCGCTCGGTCCGATGTACGGACCCCTGACACACTTCCGGACTTGCTGTTTGTTTTTGCTCGGTACAATCTCGGTCCGGTGAAAAGTCAGGTAGTGAGTCGCCACCTTAAAAAACAAACCCCTTACTCATTCATTACTAATCATCAAATTTTTTCGATACGCAAGAGAGTTGAAATTTGGTACACTGATTTGTTCAGTTCTCAATAGGATAACGTGATGATGAAGCAATTAAAAAGACAAATAAATCTTATACAGTTCTGTTTATAAGGGAAAAATTATTAATTTATTTTATTAGGGAAAAATTATCTCATCTGAGCAGATTTCATCATCATCCGGAATATTTTGTTAGCCTATAGTTGTTCTAATAAAATACTGACATTTGCGTTTGAATTTTCAAAATTATGATCGGCTGATTTAATTACTATATTTAATTACTTTTATTATGTATTTTATTCCTAGACTCTGGGCCAGAGTCTCATTGACCACTATTTAATGAGAGCCTTCCATGGTCCGAGAGAAAAGAGGTACGGTCGCACATGTCATTCAAATTACAATTATTTTATACTGCTTTACAGAAAAAAACATTAAAAGTAAAATCCAGTGAAGCCATTATGCTGTACAAATTTAACTTAAGCCCCCCACACACGGTCGAGCATGTTGGACGAGCCGTTGGGTTGGAAGTCAGGTTGGGTGTCTGGTTGGAGTTGGGAGGCGTCTACACACGGTCGAGCCTACGGCCAAGCATTCTGGTACTTTGTCAGTTGTAAAATGTGTAAACTTGTGTAAGGTGTACATATTATACATTTATTTTTACATCCATAAAAATTATTGCATCGATTATTGCATAGATATTACGTGGATGACTATATGTATTTGCGTTTATATTTATTTTGTATTTTATTTATATTTATTATTTAATTTTTTTAAATTTTACTCTTAGTAGGCCTAAGTAATTTTTTGATTATTTTTTACCATCCTATCTTATGAGATATGAACATAAATCTCATATTATAACATTAGACATACTTAAATGTACTAAACCGGATTTCTTAAGAAAACAAACGGTTGATGTCAATTTTCGTCCAAAATGACGACACGAGGCAAGTTGTCACAAACAGTAAAGAGGTTAGTTGTCGCACGTGTGACATGTAAACCCGTTGAAGCATTTACACATTTTGTGTTATTTTCAGGTTTGGAAACAAGGTTTGTAATGTTAAGAATAAAGTACAGAACATTCCCGGAATGCCGCAATTCATTTGCAAAAACCTGTGAAAGCGATATTTCAAGTAACGATGACTTTTGAATTTTGAAAACCTTTCTAAGATAGCCCAATAGGCTTATTTTACTTACACGATTTTCACTAAATTTTTGCTTGTTATGTTAAATTTACTCAAACATAATATATAAAACATTTCCAAGGATTACATATTTTATTTCAAAATATTTGATTAAACCTGTAAATATAATTTGTTTATTTATATAGACCTAACGTGTGTAAATATTGTTAATTGAACGACTAATCAAAAAGGGCCTAGTTGATTTGAAATTTATTTTTCCGTTTTCAAAACCACTTGAATTTATTGTAGTTTATTTTAAGTATCATTTTTGTGCTAGACTATTGTCGCATTTGAATTTTTGTTTGATTTTACTCACCTCAATAAGTTATACATATTTGTTATATTTTTCCATAAGAAATACTAGGGACAACCGACCCCAGCAGCCCTGCCGTAGGGGCTGGTTGCCAAACTTGTAATGTTTTTTAAAAACATTTTTATTAATGTTTACTTACAGATTTTTATTTGGGAAAATATATAATATAGAGGAAAGTTTGTTTCATATTATAAGCTCGTTTTTAATAATCTTTAGGACTACAAATATTTTAGTAAAAATTAACATTCTAAAAAGTGTGCCAACCATCCCCGGTCACCCCTAAACTACTACACAATTTAAAAAAAAACCCGTCTATAGTAGCAGAAAATCAAGGAACACTACAATCACAACAAAAAATACGCCTGTAGTAGTTACAAATTCAGTCAGACTGAGGTAATGTCAGGCGAGCCGCTCGACGGTTTACCACACACGTCCCAACATGTCAGGCGAGCGGCTCGAGTTGGACCGTCCTGTCGAGCCGAGCTTCCAACCCAACAAATCCGCCGAGCATGTTGGGACGGAGCCCACACACGGTCGAGCATGTTGGGTGAGCCGCTCGCCATCGAGCGGCTCGCCCAACATGCTCGACCGTGTGTGGGGGGCTTTACTGTTGTAAAAAAGCGGCACCGAAAAACAAAGCTAGATGTTTCGACTTTCAAACACTGAGGCTAGAAACATAAATAAAAACAACTTCATGGTTCCAAGCAATTAGTAAACAAAATTGTAATTTTAATTAGGCTATTTAATTAAGTATATTACGAGTTATAAGTATACGAGTATAACTCGTATAACTCTTTCATAGTTCAGTTAATTCGAATAAAATTATCGATATAGGCCCTATACGCAATTTAGCATACATTACAAGAGGTTGATTATATGTCCTTTGTTAGTGGGTGTCAACTAACTGTTTTAGGTGTGCAGGGGTTACCTCTATACGTTGCGTCAGATTATTCTAAAGAAAATAATTACTTTAGTTCCATCATTTTAAAATTACTTATTTTGTTTACTTTCTGTATTGTCTGATCATTCTGGTTCGCAAACTCATTCAAGTAGATACTGCCTTACACCCCTGAACCAAATTTAATCTAAATCGGATGTTCTGTTCAAACGCTATAGCTAATATAATAATTGAAAACCATTAATTAATTGTAATCGCTGTAAAATGTTAATCGGCGACATTGAAATGGAAAAGTTCGAGCCTAGTATTAATAATAATTTTAAAATACTCCTCAAATGTAGACAGGACAACGCTCCAATAGCATCGGACTGGCAATTGTAGCGAGTCTGCGCGTGCGTGTGTGGGACGTCGCAGTCCGATGTTTTTAGAAATGTACCCGCGCCTCACCCCTCGCCCTAGTTGGGCGCACCTGACTGTACTAGGACAGTTGTGATGGAAATCAGAGTGTACGATGGATATTTTGCCAAAGGTGATGAAGACTCTTAAGGTTTTTTTACAACTAAGGCTTCTCGATTGTAAGATTGCAGAAAAAAATTTGCTAGATGGTACTTAAGTAACTTACGACGACAGAGGGGTCGGCTGCCGTGTACTCGTCCTGTGAGCGCATGGCCCACGCGTCGTGTACCCAGGACGCGGTCACAATTGGCACACGGAACGTCATCGCGTACTGGTACTTGGTCCCGCCACACCGATGTGCAACCAGGTGTGTCACCTTGCTGTTCATGTCACTACGTATGCTGCCGCCCATGTGGTGGATCTTCTGGATCAGCCTCTTCTACAACACATAAACATCAGGTGGATATTGAAAACTTTCCTCACAATAATAGTCGTTGACACTTGCCACAAAACATTGCTTGGCAATCAAATGATCCACAGTGGAACTTCTATTAACCGTCATCCTCGGCACCAGGACTATGACACTTAAGTGAATAGACCGATAATAACAGAAATTCCAACAGATGTACATCTGTACAGTTAGTAGACTTAATATTTTATGAAGAAATTAAACTCCATATCAGTGAATAATAAATATTTTTATTACATTCAAGGTAAAAAAGGGACTATACTAGGCACCACGAGATTGAGAGGTTCAAAATTTAAACAGCTCAAACTCAAACTCAAACTCAAAAATTTCTTTATTTCGCAAAACAAGTAAGACAAATAAAAATACACATGATTGCCTAAATTAAACATAACCAAACACGATACTTAAAACTAAACAACAAAAAAAGTATGCGAAATTATTCTCACAAAGGAAATCCTGTGCGCGAGAATGAGTCAAATTACATAATTAATTTGACTCATGGTAATTTGACAGCTGGCAGCTGATTTCCATTATCATTACCTAGCTATGTTCTTGGTTTTGTTTTCTTCTGATATTGCTTGTGTTTAAAGTGGATAATAACAATAGCATATGATAACACTTGAATAAGTCGACAAAAATCGGCAACACTGTTGTAAATTCTGGCTTGTAATTTTGTGATGCCTAGTACAACATGTTGTTTTCCCCAGTGTTAGTCCAAGACAGACCTGTAATGTAGGCTAATAAAAATATTTATTATTCACTCATACCGTCCCATGTCATGAGAAAGCTAAAGGAAACACTTGTTGAAATGTGGTATAGGTACTAGTTATTTATAAGTTACATTTCCACATAATGAACAAAACACATGTAAAAAACACACATGTTGTAGTGGGTGTACAAAACCCACTACGGTATATAACACACCACAATAAAAAAATAATAATAAAAAATCACTTAGGCCTAAGGGAAATACAGTTTTTTTTTCTCTTTAATTAAAAACATATGAAAATCCAGTCATAGCACTTACATCAAATTGAGGCCATTAGATGTGATTCTAATCTCAATTAATGGAGCTTATTTTTTGTGAATTTTTTTAACTGTGCGATTGTTGATGAAAAACATTATTACAATGTCCAAAAAAAATTTCTCACTATTTCAACAGGATTTCATGATTAACAACAGCATTATCTTATTTAAACCAATTGATATTTCTAATTTTTGTCTGGATTTTATTTTCGAAGCAACGGCTATTCAGTTACCTGCTTACGATTTAACTGTTGTAACTATATATCGAACACCTGACTCTAATTGTGCTCTTTTTTCAGTATTCTAGAAAAATTAATTCTTCATCTCATGTTTAAAAGTAAGCGTAAGAGTAAATATATGGTCATTGCTGGTGATTTTAACATAGACATACTAAATTTCAACAGATCAGAAACACAAAATTTTCTTGATATTTTAAGATCATTTAATTTGTACTGTACAAATGACAAACCGACCAGAAATCATTCTTGCTTGGACAACATTGTGACTAATTTTCCTTTAGATCAATGTAGCAGTTCTTTGCTCGGAGAAGGTATCTTATCTGATCATGCTGGGGTTTAAACAAATGTCAAGGGTATTTTACGATCTTCTTTAATTACAGTAAATAGTGATCAGGACCCAAGTATCAACTTTACACGTTTGTTAACACAACCGAGGCTTGAAAATCTCAATGCATTTTTATGTTATTTTGACTGGTCAGACCTGTATATTTTAAATGACATAGACAAGGCTGCTAATTACTTCATGGACGTTATAACCAACTTTTATAACTATTTCTGTCCAATTGTTAAGAAACCAAGACAAACTAAGAAATGTAAAAAAACAAATAAAAAATGGTTTACACCCAAGTTAAGACAAATGCGTGAAACTCTTATATCTCTGTATGACGTTTGGAAATCCAGCCATTTGGAGATAGATAACTCAAGATTCAAACAATTTAAGAAATTGTATAGAAAAGCTATTGCTGAAGAAAAAATTTTAGAAAATAGTAAATTAATTGCAAATGCTAAGAACAAATGTAAAACTGCATGGGAAGTAATAAAAAAAGAATCAGGCGAAGTAAAAAAAGTGTTAGTATTCCTGTTTTACCAGATATTTTTAATGATTATTTTATAAATGTTCCAAACTCTGTGTCATCCCAGATAAGTAGTAATAATAATATTACTTATATGGATTTTCTTAATAAATTTGAATTGCCTGAACTCACAAATGGTCAAAACTTCAAATGGAAAGCAGTTGATCCAGCAGCAGTCAAATCTATAGTTTTACGATTAAGTATTTCAAAGAGTAATGATGTTTTTGGTTTTTCAAATTACGCCATAAAGAATATTATTAGTACTATTACTTTGCCTTTAACACACTTAATTAATCTCATATTAATCAATGGCAAGTTTCCACAGTGTCTAAAACAAGTCAAAGTTACACCTGTATTTAAGAAAGGTGAAAGGAACTCTCCTGAGTGTTACCGCCTAATTGCCATTGTACCCATTGTGAGTAAAATCATAGAATCCTGCATGTTGGAACAACTTTACAACTACTTTGTGGCAAATAATTTGATTTACTCCCATCAATACGGTTTTAGACCTAATCATAGTACAACTATGGCAATTGAAACCATTGTAAATCATATCTTAGAAAGTTTTGAAAATAAGTTGGTTGTTGGATCATGTTTAATTGACTTAACTAAAGCTTTTGATTGTATTTGTCATAGTATTTTAAGTAAGAAATTAAGTTTTTATGGAGTTAGAGGTCATGAATTATGTTTATTTGAGTCTTATTTGGAGGATAGATTCCAGATGGTTGAAGCAAACAGTATCAAATCAGATTTCAAAAGAGTTACAGCTGGAGTTCCCCAGGGCTCAGTATGTTAAAATTTAAAACACTTTTTAACAAAGTTGCCAATGGTTCTAAGTTTGAGATGCAAGAAAAGTTTTGCTACTGTGAACTAATCGAGATTGGGTCGTTTGGTTTAGTGAAATTTCACAATAGTTCATGAATAACACAACACACTGAACCCATGCTGTTTACTTGATCCGATACAGATGGTATTGGCACTCATTGATGATCAGACTAAGGAAATGCTTTTTCAACTTGATTTACATTGAGTTTGACAAAATAATAGGCTGTAATGATGACAAAATTTCCAAAAAAATTTCAATTCCAAAATGGTTTAACATTTACCTTAAAGACACTATTTGAAGATTTACAATATACAATATTACCAGGTTACTGCCATCCTAAGTATGTTAAAAACTCAGAAATGCTGCGAAAAATCAACAGGTCTCTTAGACGTGGAGCACTAAATATACGCATATATTACCAGCTCCTCCTTTTTGCGGAAGCCGGTGAACGCAACGATGAGTCCCCACATGGCCAGGCTGTAGAGGGGCCTGTTGTTGTGGGGCAGCGGCTCCTTCCTGGCAGCTAGGGCCCGCACCGCCGTCGTTCCCAACAGCCTGCAACAACATTGCAATCCACAACTTCTCATACACTTTTGTACCTAATCTATGTCAATCCGAGGAAATTTTCATACATTTTATTGCCAAGATTTCCTAATAATACCTTTTCAAAAGTGATATGAAAATATTTTATTGTTGTGTTTAAGTTGCACTACGATAAATTTTCGTTCATCCGGACTCAAAACATGCGGATAAATCAGAGTTGATCGTTAAGTCAATGTTTTTGTTGTTGCGGCGACCAATCATGGTTACATTCACTATTATTATTGATAAACTAATACAAGAGATCTTCTGATAGTTGAAACTTGTATAAATAAACTAAGGGTGAAAAAAATCATGAGAAATAAAACATGTATTCTTTTCTAAAACATATAAAATGTAGTACAATGCATATACTCAAATATAAATGACGTTACAGTACAGCCTGTACAAAAAATGAGACATATGGTCAATTACTATGTATGAAAAACCGATGAAAATATCTATTAGTGCAGTTCCACATCACGCTGGTGATCTCAAGACTGACATATGGAAAGGGTGTGATTACTTCCTGTCCCCTTTCTATTCCTGTTTGAATACCAATTCCTTTCCACTTTTATCATTTTAAGTGACGCATATTATAAAGAAGGGCCTGGCAATGCTAAATGCAATACATTGGTGTTCTGTTTGCAAATTTGTTAACAGATCCAAAATTAAGTTTAAAAAAAATTCAGGTCATCAGTTTGGATGAAGCGGATTTTGAAACAGAGTTGGATTGAAGAGAATGTAGGCTATGGTACTATTTAAGGAAATTAATCAAGTTGGAGCTAAATATACCTTGATATCAATTCACGATAGGTTATAGCAATCGGAATATAGGCTATTGAAATAATTAGAGTTTCTTGAGTCCTAGTTCCTACTTACCTATTCTGAACTTCGAATTCTGATTATTTTTCAAAAGTTTAATATTTATAAACTTTTTTTTAAATAACTTCAGCATGCATTACTAGACTTTTAACACTAACATTAAACCACATCTGAATAAAAAATAATATGAAGATTTCATATTTGATTAACAATGTATTATCAATGTAAAAAACATATGACAAAAAATAAACCTCATGGTACATATATTATTTAGTGATTTTTTTTAGTCTACTCTTTACTCATTAAGTTAAAACTTTAAAAAATTAATTTTTCTTGAATCTTTTGCACTATGACTTTAAATTTGGATATTTCATAATTTATCCTACATTTTGCTCTGAGACCCCAATTTTACTTTAAAAGTAAACCCTTAAAATGATCGGTCTATTTGACTGAAAATTAATAATTATGCTTCCTGGGAGTCATTTAACTTATCAAACAACCAACCCCCTCCAAAAAAATATTATAAAAAATAATAATAATAAAATAAATAACCAAGCACTACCCCACTTTTCACCTTCTGTAAGATAGCTCAAACAAATGTATGTCACCTCATGGATAGCCTGTAAGGTGTCTATAATACAGTAGTATTCAAATATGGGGCCTACCTGCGTTCTCGTTTATGTAGATTTTCAAAGACAGGTCCTTCAAACTCGTCCAGAACGAAGTAGGTTGAGTCGACTGGAGAATCTAACCACTCAGAGCCATCTTCTGACTTCACAACTTCCAAACCAAACTCCTAAAGGCACATAACATTTTTAAAACATGTACTTTTCCAGTTTGTATACTTTTTTATTTGCTTATCTTATTTTTTATTTAACTTATAACCTTACTTTAAATACTTTTTCAATGCATATCTGAAAGCAAATGGGACATCATGTTGGCAAAGTAAATTTATCATTTTGACCATAATGAAAAATGGGATAAGAATTGTACAAATTTAAAGTACAGCGCCGTCGCAGTAGACCTGAATACTAAGCAAATTTACAAAGAAATTTGATATTTTGTATTTTCTCCACAACCACTAAAGGAATGAGTAGGCCTATATAGGTTTGCTGCCATGATATGTTGTTGAAAGTGTTAGTCGTTGGGAAATGTAATGGTAAATATCAAAGGTAAAATACATAAGATACATAAGGTAAAAATCAAATTGTATCAATTAGGGATGGGTCGATTCCAAACGTCTTTTCTCGATTGTGCCGATTCATACTGTCAGAATCAGAATCGAGAATCAACCACCTAAAATCGATTCCGATTCTGGCGATTGTAGCTATAGCAGCGATCTTGTTCATGCGGCCGCGCAGATTGCGATCGCTAGCGATGTCCGTATAAAAACTCCTGTATCTAGTGAACTAATTGTCGTTGAAAAACAAATGATGGCTTATTTTTTGTCAAATGTTCAAAAATTGATAGTAAAGCCAATCAAAGTTATACGACTAATCATTAATTGACTGATTGTCTAATTGTACATTAATTAACAAAAATATGTTAACTAATGTTATAATGTGTTTACAACACAGAAACTTTATAAAACAACATGCTTTATTACATCATTGACATATGCTACGGTAATTATTTTACTGCTTACTATTATTTTACTCTATTATGTATGATTATTTGTTTAAATTGTTATTTTTAGCGAATTTCCCTATAGGGAATCGCTATTACGGTAGTAGTCATGGTAAGACCTAAGCCCGGGACCACTTTACTTTTTCATTTTGAGGTCCCCAGAAGCCAAAAACACCATTCGTTCATTTTTTTATATATGTTATTATCGGGTTATGGGAACGGGGTTTTATGGGGTTTCAAAGGGGTCAAAAATGGGTTTTTGGCATTTTTGGACCTTAGTTTTTAAAATTCATCAATTTTAACTAAGACCATTTAAAAGAGCTTAAAAGACAAATAATTTAGCATTTTGAATTTTTAACTTGGCTTAAAAGGTCACGGAGAAAAACTAAAAATAGGTTTCCAATATTAATCTTATGGGAAATCAACAAAACCCTGTATCTCGCTTATTTATTGGAATAACTTGATAAAACTTGTTATGTACATTCACTAGGTAGGGTTTAACTGATATTTGCTAACAAAACCCATATGGCGGCAATCCTACATACTCACCCCTATGGGGTTTATGGGAAAAATGAAAATAACACCATAACTTGATAAAATTTGGTATGTACATTCCCTAGGTAGGGCTTAATTTATATTTACCAAAAAACCCATATGGTGGCCAAATTACATACTCTCATCCCCATGGGTTTTATGGGGAAATAGAAAATATACCATAATTCCATTGGAAATTCGCTGAGTATGCAGGTCTGCTGCGACGGGGGTATTTATGTATCATATTTGTTTTCATTAAATGTTTTTGTTTTGCATAAGATGGGCATGTCAGTATTATAAAACTTGCCAAGAAAATTCCAACAAAAAAATCAAATAAAATGTCATTATTTTACACAAAATTCCTGTCCCTACAAAACAAAGAAGAATTCTGTAACATTGATTATTCAACACAACGTAACCAGTAACTTATGCAAAGTAATGGTAATACATTATTTTTTCTAAATAGATCTAATAATTTAGTTTGTTTTTTATTATATTAAAATGAAATGGAGTTAATTTACTCATTTGTAATCCAATTGCAAGTTTACTTTTTTAAGTTTTCATGCCATGTAGGCCTATTATAATTTAAACATTTTTTCAACTATGTCAGGTTGACCTTGTGTTCTGTATGTGTATTTTTTTTTTATTTATTTATTTTTTTTATTTCATGGCGCTGAGGATATATTTCTTGTTTTGTAAATAAATTAATTTGTTTAGACTTTACAATTCATTATGTTTAGTTACTTTGTTAACCTGTTTACTGTTAGGAATCAACCCATCCCTAGTTTCAATATTTGGCACTTTTTAATTTTCCCATAAATTCCATGGGGGTGAGTAAGTAGGTTTGCCACCATATGGGTGTTGTAAGCAAACCCTATCATCAGTTAAACAACTACTGAGTGAATGTACATACCAAATTTTACCAAGTTAAGTCAATAAATAAACCAAGTTAGGACAATAAATAAGCGAGATAAATAGTTTTGTTGATTTCCCATCAAATGGGAAACCTATTTTTGGGTTTTCTTTATAATCTGTCCAGAATATAGCACCAATATTCATTTTCAGGAAAATAATAATTTTTTTCCGATGTGTATTTTCATAGTGGCGGCCATTTAAATTTTTACACTCAAATATCTCAAAAAAGGTAAATTTAAAAATATTTACTAGAGTACAAAATGTTGACAAATTAAATTATCTAACCAAGGGTACCAAGTTTAAAATGATTTGACGACACATAATGGAATAATTGTGTTTTTATTCAAAATTAACATAGATTGGCAAAATCAATGTTTTTATGCACCCAAATCTCAATAAATCCATTATTTGTTGTCAAATCATTCCATACTTGGTACCATTAGTGAGTTAATTTAATCTTACAACTTTTTTCCTCTTGTAAAAACTTTGATAAAATTTACCGGTTTTGAGATATTTGAGTTTAAAAATGAAAAATGGCTGCCATTTTAGAAGTACACATCGGAAAAAAATAATTATTTTCCTGAAAATTAACATTGATGTTATAAAGGTTCATGCCAATTATGAAATTAATATAACAATTTGTTACGGAAATAAAAAATTATTTAGTGTGAAAAACCAAAATGGCACGACAACTGCTAAACAAAGCCAAAATCCAAAAAAAATTTAGTTACAAATTTTTTAATTGGAACATTTTTTATTTATCTTTAGGTGTAGAATACAAATATGCATAGGTAGTCATGGCTTTTTAAACATCCTATACATGTGAAAATGAACTAATGGTGTTTTTGGCTTCTGGGGACCTCAAATTGAAAAGTAACATGGTCTCGGGCTTACCATGGCTACTACCGTAATAGAGTATTCCCTCCAGGAAAGTTCGCTATAAATAAGAAAGGAGCATGGAATAATATTTTATTTTAACAGGAAATAATAAAAAAGGAATTTTATACAATTATTTTATATAGCCCTACTTAAAAAAAACTTTAAGTAAAAAAAACATCAGAAAACACTTTTAATTAAATGAAAATTTGTAACCAGTGTTGGGCCTATTTTTAAAAAGTAAATAACACATAAAAATTACAAGATTTTAATTCACGTGAATTTTAAAACATCAAGAAGAACAATATTAATTACTAAACATTAATGGATGGAATCATCATCAATCATTCCGGAACTCTATTGTAATCAGTCACAAGTCAGGTCTTGTTAAGACATGATCAAATTTCCGTATCCATCTTATCGTTAAAATAACAGTATGGTTGTGCAATTCTATAACAAAGCTAACATTGTTGATAACAATCTGCACTTTGTGCCTAAACAGCAGGCCATTCATTGGCAGTTAATAAAATTGGGCTTCAGTCTCTATACCAGTCTCCAACAACAGAGACACTAACAGAAAGGCTTTATAAATATTTTTTTAATTAAGAAAAAATATGGGTGTATTTTAAAAATAATTAAGGAAAGATAAGGGTCTGGTTTTGTGTTGCAAACAGTTAAATTCCTTGTTTATTTCCAAAAACATTTAAAATTAAGAAATAATAAATTAAGGTGTCAAGTGGATGGCCAAAAATACAAATAAAATAATAACGTTTTTCCTACGACAGTTTGAATGAACAGAACATCTTATTGTTTCCATTAACCTTGGTTCATGAATGTTGTCTTGTGCACATTTAGAGCATAACATTTTATTAAGCGTGACTGACACATGTAGTGTGTGCAAGCATTACATGGTTGGGTAATAGGGAAAGAATAAGAACATTTTAAAGTAATAACTACAACATTGGTTCAATCAACAATTTAAAATCTGTTGAAATATGTTTTATGTTTCTATTTAAAATTAATGGATGTTGAGGACCAACAGTCACATCAGATAAACAGGAGCATGACTATCTTATCGGAGTTCACCCAAACACACTAAAAGTTAGGCCTACATGAGTAAAATTAAATTAAAACCAAGCGTTTTCAAATTCCTAGGAAGTTTTTCTTCTTCAAAAAGGGTTTTACATTCTGGGCTAAATTTTGCAGTATATAAATAAGCCTTGAACAGATGTGTTTTTATGTCGATAAAGCGATAAGGATAGGAACTCTCTCGATTCCAAGAAAAGGCCGGTTAAAGTGACCCATTTTATAATTCAAGGCTGTTAAACCGAACTCTCTGTCCCGGGATAGAGGCGGTTAATCCGGGCACCCGTTGATTCAGGGCCGGTTAAGAGAGGGTCTACTGTGTATGAGAATTTTGAGAGACTTAGTAAATCTCAAACTAGGCATGTGAATGACCAAATAGAATTGTTAAATAATCTACCTCCTAAGTGCTATAGCTTCATCTATAAAATTATTAAAAAATACTCTGATTAAATGGCTAAAAAGACATCTGTCTTTAATCATTAGATGAAATGTTTACATAATATGAGTGATTTCAGTTTCCCATTTGTATTTAATCCAACAACTATGAAATTACACTTATCATCGCCTAAAAAACAACACAGCCTAAGTGACAAAATGCAAACTTTTCAGGAGAGCCAAAAAACTTGCGAGAGATATTGGTGGTTTTGTATTACATGAAGAGTACGATATTACTCCGCCTATCTCAAAAAAACACTTTAAGCTTTTAATTTGACTCTTAAAATGTTTATTTTGTAACCTAACACTATCTATGATCTTTTGAAAATCAATGGAAATCAATCAAAAAGGTAAATAAATTTCACCTTATGCAGAATGACATCCGTCTCTTGTTGACTATGCTAGAACAAACCTGGTGGAGGTGGACATTGGCAGTGTTTTTTTAGTTAGTGAGATAGGCGGTGTTAGAAGAATCACGATAGCAGCGAACTCTATTGGATTTTTACTAAACTGTGTCGCAAGGACGAGTGAAAAGCATGTGTGTCCATAGAGATGCAAAAATCTCAATTTTACCAAAAATGTCACTTAGGCGGTGTTGTTTCTTAAGAGACAATATGTAGCATGTAGATTTTTTATTAAACTTACCCTAAGTTTATTGCTTTATTAATTTGATTTTGACCATGTCAATACAATGTACTAAAAATTGTGGGACAACTGATTCTTGATTCTAAAAAACATTTGAAAAATTAGACCAGTTTGGACATGAGCTGTCTTTAAAGGACACCTGTATAAGTAGTTAAGTTAGCAAGATTTTACTTTTTATTAACAGGTTTTAGGGAGCGGTAAATTTGAAATAAAAAATTGTTTATTAAATATGTGTGATAGTATAGGCTATTCATCTTAATAAATAGGGCTAACTCAATATTAACGACAAGTCCTCTAGGCTAATTTGTCACAATACAAAAGAAGCTAAACTTTTAACAATGATGCAAATAAAAAAAATTATTGGACAAGTACTATTTAAATTAGCCTATTTTACTCATTTACTAAGATGCTAACTTCGAAGTCCTAACTATTAAAATAATTACCTATTACACTAAAAAGTGCCCAGAGTAAGTTAGATCAAAGGGTAGGATCTATTATATAAGTGATTGTCAGTCAATGAATTACATTATGGAATAAAGTTTAAGAAAAACTTACCCTTGCTAATTTTTCAAATTCTTCATCTAAACTGGAAGTTCCAACTAAGCATATCCGGGTTCCAGTAGGCCTAGTTAAAACACCTAAAACAATATGTAGATTAAAGCTTTTATTTATTTTAAGGGAAAAGCTTAAGCCTTTTAAAAATGTTTTAAAATTAAGACCAGGGGGTGTCCTATTTAGAGACTAATTTACGATTCATCTCTACTCAACCTTTCAGAGCTTGTAAGCCCAAAGCAGAATTTAGTGTTTTGATAGTTATGCGACTGCAACCAATAAAGGCAAAAACTTAATGATAACTAAATCCTAATAACCATCTAATTAGGCCTAATAAAAAACTGCAAAAATTTAAGGAGTTAGGAATACAGTTAATACCATTATCCTATTCAAATTAGGTTTAAAAATTCTTATGACTCATTTGGAACCACAATTAGCTTCTTAGCAACATCTTATAGGAAGCTAATTGTAGTTCCAAAAGAATCACAGGCTACTGTTTGATGAGCTTTCTGAAACAGTAGGCCTAATTTTTTTCTGATGAGGTTAATTGCACAGACACAACCAATTATTCAGATATGATTCATTGTCCAGACATGGCCAAATAGTATCTGAAACAATTTATTAACATGTATGTGCTGGAAGTAGCCTGTTACATTACTGTAGGCCTAAGTCAAACAATCTTGAACTGAACCTCAAAGTAAACTCAATAACTTAGAGCCTACTAGATCAAAGACCTTTGCAATTCATCATAAATTGATACTTTTTAGAAAAACTTTTTTACTAGGGACAGATTTTTTTAAAACTAGCCTACAAGGCTTACTAGATTAAAAAATAATTCAAGGTTAAAGCAGTGAACTTAAAACCTTTAATTAAATAAGTCATTCTAGGTTGTGTAGGAACGTAAAATGAATTTTTCGAATTTTGCCAATGCTACCCCAAAAATATTTTAACCCAAATTGTCCTGGTCCCACCTAACCTCCCTCAAACAAACAACAGAAACAGCTGTGTCTTCTGGTAACAGTGATTGGTGGATCCAGCGGCCAACTGAATGACCTTCTATCTACAGTAACTACCAAGTAAGTACATATTATTGTACCTATACAGTAAGTTCATATTAGGCCTAATAGAGATTATTTTAGACTATGATCGCAATTTAGTTTAGAATAGCCTAGATTTTGTGAAGCCAAATTTTGTATTTGACTGTAATTTTGATCTCATAAGGCCTACTATAGAGGCCTATATCGATTACATCAATTTGATACGAGATATATATCAATCTATTCAATCGATAGGCAATAATATTGATCGATATTTTCATTCAAAAGTAGTGTAGGCGCTAGGATAGGCCTATATGAAACTGTAGCCTACCCTATAAGGGGGTCATTCCATATCAAATCAACCAATGGTCTGAACCTCACCATCTCAGATTATTATAATTTTTTGTGTAATGGTTCTAGCCATCAAAACAAATAAAAATGCAAAATTTCAGATTTTTTTTATATACAGTTTTAAAGTTATTAATTTTTAAAAATTCAAAAATGCGCTAAATTTTTTAGCGTTTCGGTTTCTTTAAACAGCGATATTTTCAAAACTACTAAGGATAGAAAGCTGAAACTTTCAACATTTTATTCTGTTTAACATGAGCTTTAATTTCAAATTGGAAAAATAAAATGTTTTTCCAAAATGTTCATAAAACAATTTTTGAAGAATGTCAAAAACGTATTTTTTAATTTTTTTGAAAAAAGTATATGTTATTCATACACAAAAGTAGTACATATGTACCAAATTTTAGAATGGGATGACAATGGAGTCATATTTTAAAGAAATATTTTTAATCGTTACCTCACCCAGTTTTTAACCCATCATAACGACCTTGATGGAAAAATTTTCACATACAACAAAACGAAGTGAACGAATGACATTATTAACGCTTCTTCCTAAAAGTGGAGTGTAAAAAAATTTAGGAAGAATTTGGAGTATCCAATTACATGGCTCGGTCAGTAAAAAAGTTAGGGCCTAGTTAGAGAAAAGGGGATTTTATCTACTCCAAACCCAAAACCAGGTTAAAACACTGGATGAAACTACTACTAGAAAGAGTTTTATAACAGTGATGAAGTTAGTAGAATGATGCCTGGAAAAAAGTATTTTGTCACAATCAGCGAAAAAGGGTCTAAACTCCAAATACAAAAGTGTTTAGTGTTAAGAAATCTGTCAGAACTTTAGTTGTTTAAGGAAAAGTACCCAGCTAATCATATAAGGTTTTCCAAGTTTTGCCAGTTGAGGCAAAAAAAAAACTGCATTTTAGCGGGTGGAAGAGGCACACATACTGTGTGTGTGTGCACAATACATCAAAATGTGAAACTGATGATGAACAGTATAGGGCTTACAAGCATAATGTGGAATGGAGATAGTACCCCGTTAAAATCATACTATTGTTATGTGCAATCCTCCTTCACAAGAGTGTTACATGAATGAATGTAAAGAATGCCCGACTGTTGAAAAATTACGAGATGCTTTAATAAATAAATTTGAAGATGAACTTGTAGATGAAGTGACATACAAGTAGTGAATTACTGTTGATAGGTGTACCATGCAGTCTATAACGAAAAACGTAGACGAGTTTGTTGATGAATTCCTGGAAATGCTCGTAAAACTGAAGACACATTCATTCATTGCGAATATGCAAAAAGAGTGCTATTCAGAGAAGGAAAACTTGACAACAGGAGAGCTTGTCATCAACTGTGACTTTGCAGAAAATTATTCGTTTATCCTCCAGAAGTACAGTCGTTTCACTGGACATCAACCCAGGCTACTGTACATCCCTTTATTGTTTATTACAAGTGGGAAAACAAAATGAATCATATGCAGTACATTTTTATATCAGACTATTTAGAACACAATACTGTTGCGTTTCACGTTTTCCAAAATAAATTGATTTCCATACTAAAAGATATTATACCTTTTGAAATTAAAAAAATAACACTTCTCGGATGGTAGTTCTGCACAGTATAAGAACAAGAAAAACTTCCAAAACCTTTGCTTCCACAAAACTGATTTTGAAATTGAAGCAGAATGTTGGCAATTTTTTGCCACATCCCATGGTAAAAGTGCATGCGATGGACTTGGTGGAACTGGCAAACGACTTGCTGCCGAAGCTAGTTAGCAAACGGCCGTACAACAACCAAATAAAAACACCACTGCAATTGTATGAGTTTGCTGTAACTAGTATATCTGGCATGGATTTTTTATATTGTTCGCAATCAGAATATGAAGATATGGGGAAAAACTTTCTTCTCGTTTCAATGATACAGTGGCTATTGTTGGACCTCATAAGTTCCATTCTTTCAACCCAGTTTCAGAAAATCAACTCAATGTTAAGTACTATGAATATAGTCCCAATAAGTTCACCAAAATCATCAAGAGTTTGACTGTATAACACCAACAGATCTACAATACATTGAATCAGGCTTTGTAACTGTTGCATATGATCAATTCTGGTGGCTCTCATGCAATCTTGAAGAGAACAACGAGACTTGTGAATTTAAAGTTAGTTTTCTACACCCAAAAGGACCTGCTGCATCCTTCTATTATCCAAAGCCAAGTGACATTTTGACTATCCCAGGGGAAAAATTGCTTCAAAAAGTAGATCCCAAGACTGCTACTGGAAGGACGTATACTTTAAGCAAAGAAGAAAATTCGCTATCTTCAATGACATTAGAAAAGTACCTCAAAAGAAACAAATAACTTAAAATATCAAGAAACCATATTTGTAATTTAGTCTTAGGTAGTATTTGAAGTGGTCATGAAGGTGGTGACTTATTTTCATACAATAACTTAAGGATCCGATTATTAACATACTTCTGATTATGTACCACATTCCATGGGTGATGTTCATCAATAAATAGGCGAGGTAAGACTAAATAATATTTTATTTACATATGATCCCATTGTCATCCCATTATAAAATTTGGCACGATTGTACTACATCTGGGTATGAATAACATACTTTTTTTTTCAAAAATTTAAAAAAAATACGTTTTCAAAATTTTGTAAAATTTTGGAAAATCACATTATTTTCCAAACATGACCATGATTGGTATCAAATTAAAGCTAATTAAAAACAGAACAAAATGGTGAAAGTTTGAACCTTCTATGTTTAAGTTAATCGTTTTAAAACTACAGAAGTTTAAAGAATCCAAAACGCTTGTAAATTTAGCGCATATTTGATTTTTCAAAAATTTATAACTTCTAAACTACATGGGGAAAACCTGAAATTTTGCATTTTTATTTGTTTTGATGGTAGCAACAAGTAAACAAAAAATCAGGACATTCTGAAACCTTAAGGTCCAAAATTATTTTTTCGTTGGTTGATTTGACGTGGAATGACCCTAAGGTAAAACACCAAAATGCCGTGATTATACCAAATAATGTGATTCACATAATTTTTTACCAATAATAAGAAAACAGGCAGTCAAAGACGACCATTTTAACATTTATAACCAAATTCGATGTTTTAAGATTAATTTTGAACGTCTTTGTCTTCACTCGAATCAGGCAGTCTAAACAAAACGTAATTTAGAATTTGGCATGTTCTGGGATAGGCGTTTGGCTTAAGATCGTTCCGTAATTAAACTACCATAGAGGTACTGTACTGTAAATGGAGCAAACTTTAATTTCCAATATTTTCTATTTACACATGAATTTGATATTTATAATGGATAATCATATGATAAATTTAAAGCTTATTGGTGTTTTTATAGATGCTCAAAACATTTAAGTTATTTAAAAGGCATCACAAACTTTAGCAGTGAAACAATACAGTTTTCTAAAGTACGTGATTAAATCACGGACTTTAGAAACACGTATGGACTTTTAATTTGGACTGAACAATAATTCTTTTTTAAAAGAAATATATTTAGGGTTGGAAATTAATATACTTTTAGCACTCAAAAATTATATGCTAAAGTCCGTTTCGAGATTTAAATAAATTTTTCTGGTTGGTAAAGCATAGGCCTAAGTTTAAAATTGTTGAGTTTTATCACGGACTTTAGCAGAAGAGGAAAAATACAGCTTTCCCTTACTCCGTGAAATCACGGATTTTAGTAACGACGTAGGCTATTTTGTACTTATTTGGGCTGAACAATGTTTATTTTTTATCAGAGACATATTTTTTAACTTTGACAATCTTATATTTTGAACATTCCAAAATTATCTGCTAAAGTCCGTGTTTAGGTAAATCAGTTCTGTCTGGTTGGTAAAGCATAATTTATATCGCCATTAGGGTCGTCCTCTATGGATGAGATGTTGGCAACATGATGAGTTATGAAATCAGCAGACAGCTGTCGTCCGTTCTATCTTGAGTTGTATTTTAAGGTTAAGAATTGACTTTTCAATGTAGGCCTAGTATTAGGCTACAATGTTTTCCAGTACTTTTATGGATGCATTAACATTTATTGCCTCCGAAATTAGGAGTCACGGATTTTTGCAACACAATCATGGACTTTCGTCACGTGAATCACGGAGTTATGTCAGAATGGCAAAACAATGAAACGGCATTGTTTAGGGTGATAGTAAAATAATTTCATATAGCCTAATGTTACAAACAAAACCCATAGACTTTTTTTTGAATTTAATAACAAAAAAATTAGTAGTATGATATACTAAGTTTTATAAGCATTGGGTATTTATTTTTTCATGAATTGCTAGGGTTAAGAGTTAGGTCTAGGCCTTCTAATTAGACTAGGAGCCTACTCAATTTAGGTTAGGAAATTGTATTTTATCACCACAACTAACAAACAGTCAATTTATTATTGTTAACCAAAGGGTTCTTAGAAGAAATAATTTACACGTGAGCAGGGTAGCTTATGCCTACACTGTTTTAGAGTAAGTTAGTAGCCTAAGCCTAACATGGGTCTTAGGGTGGCATGATTTAACATGACTTAGAATTTACATAGCTCTGTTATCAAGCTGATATTAGAGTTAGCAATAAACATAACTTACTATCTCTTGAGATCTCGTCATCCAGATCGATACTTTCCACTGATTTTAATTGTTTAATTGCATTTTTACTACTACTCTCATTGGCCTCCTCCATCTTGAAAATAATGTAGAAGACACATAAATTGAAAAACAATAGTAATGCACTTCCACTTTCACGTCACTTTATTCCCAGCATATAATACTATGATATCTTGTAAAATTCAAACCTCATCACGACAACGAACAAAGCACCTTCTCAAAATAAATAAAGTTCGCAAATTCAATGCCACATTTGATGAATGGAAGGGAGCACAACCGTAGTAGCTTCAAATTCTGAAGGTCCAATTTGATTGGTTACTTACTTTGCAAATGATCACGTGACAAATATTTTAAAATCATCTTGGCGGTTGATGTTTTTCAAAGGCACTGGAATATATAAATAATGTTATTAATGTTCAAGATACAGACCTTGATTAATATAGTGTTAAGAAATATCACATTGTCTGTTCTAGACGTTCTAGAGCTCAAATTATTATCTGTTTTTGAAATAAATGTTTACGATTTTAAGTCATATACCTCCTTAATTAACTTTAATATTTTTATTTGACCCCTTTTTTTGTCCCATTCGATCATTCAACAGAATATTTTGTGTGTGTTTATTTTTATTTTATGTTTATCTACGCCACTGGCATTTTTTAACGTTTTGACGGGGAACGGTCCAAACCCCCCCGTTATTATCTGCTGAAAAAATTGTGTACCTTTATTTATTTATTCGTTCACCAACAGATACACCTTTTTTACGCAGCAAAGGCTACAAATTAACAATAATTTCCAAAAAGGGAAAGAAGTTACTGTTGAGAGTTTTGCACATGTTAAAACTTACTAGGGGACCTGTGCAGCGCAATGCGCTGCATTTATTAGGGTACCTGATGATCAAACTTTGCTCCATGGTAACTTAATACTTTGAAAAAAAAAATTTCACTACAGTGAAAATCAGATCGCTCTTCATTACCAATTCTCCAACTTCCCAATGTGATAGTGCTGAGATGTGGTGCTCGTTCTTTTAGGTCTAAATTTGCTAAGATTACAGTTGTTCTTTTGCCGATATGTCTTATATAGGGCCTTTGTCTAAACCCTCCTATGAAATTTAGAATAAATTCACAGATGTTGGATACATAGTTCATAAAACATAAAACGTAAATGACAACAGAATAAAAATCAACATTTCATTTCTTCCCTGTCCTGTATGAGTTATGCAGGACTCACTGCGGCTGTTTTTGTAGTACTACTGTATCAAGGTCTGTAAAGGAAGAAGCTTCTTCCAAGGTAAGCCGTATAGCTTTTTTTGTGTTCCGGATATGAAGCGTCTAAACTAAAACGGAAGTCAAGTTACGTTATAATATTTACCATTACACAGCTGATTAAGAAAGAGAATGAAGCAGTCTTGCCACGGGTACGATATTTATCGTAACGACGCCATATTACTCTACTTTAAATTTGGATTATTAGTTGATAACAAACCATTAGGTAATGACCAAATTACAAATTATCAATCAAGGTAAATCTAAAACCATTAATTCTACCCTATTTTGCTTTGAAATTCCCTATTTTAGTAATTGTTGAGACAAAAAATTCCCAACGCAAACGAGAACGATTGTTGTTTGCTGTTGCGTTGGCAACACTTGCCGGTAGGCGACATCCATGGATGTCGCAGAAAGTGACACCATATTGCTCTTATGGGATGCGGCTCTCCTGGCCCTGGCCTATAGTCTCCTTGCTACTGTATGAGGTAGTGAATGGCATAATGTATGAGTCCACATTACTATTTATGCCTAAATCCTCTTTAACTTAATTTTCCATGACATTTCAAAATTTAAATAAAGAAATCACATAAATTAAGAGAATCTACATCTTTTATGGTGTGGTCCTTTTTGATTTTGGTGGCATTTTTATTTTGGTTAACGTTTTTCTTTATAAAAACCATTTTTGTAATAAAAGCTTGTTTTCTATAAGTTACTGGAGGTAAAAAACTTTTAAATGTTGTCTTTTACACAGGTTTTTTTAAGTATGTGTAGCATTCTGCATAAAACATGTTTATACTAATAGTAAATAAAAAGGTTATTACACTTACAACCAACTAATTAACTTATCCCTTTTCCTTATAGTTTACAGCAGCTTGAAAACCCACCCTCACAAATTTAGTGTTCTATTTCAGTATTTGTTACCTTTCATTATTGTTTCAATACCAGTCGGACAACCAATAAGACCCATGTCAAAAATTTCAATTTCCAAAATTGTTTTCGGAAACAAAAATGAATTTTTCCAGGTTTGTTACAAAAATTATTTTTGTCCCCAAATACGCGTAAATAAAACTTTCAATCAAAATATACCTGCTACATTTTGAGAAAAGGTTAAAACCTCAGATTAGACACTCCTCGTATTAAAGTATGAAATTGTGTGAACTGGTATACCAGTTCAATTTGCTTCTATTCAAGGAATCTAAAATAAATAAAGAGGTCTTTATTTGTTTTAGATTCCTTGCTTCTATTCAGCTTTTAACATGTGTGTTTGTTTGTTTAAATATCAACAGCTGTTTTATTTAGCAATTCAAAATAAATTGTTCCCAATGTTAATCTTATGGACAAAAAATTAACTTTGAGGGCTTCCCGTGAGCTTCAGAATTAAAATATCAAAAATCTAAAACCTTATTGCAAAACTACGAACTGAGACCATTCTTTTGACACCTCAAACTTTAAAATTGGTCCAGAAATAAGGGAGGAGTAGTGTTAACAAAAAAGGGGCATCAAGTATTATATATAACTAGGGGGCCCGTGCAGCGCAATGCGCTGCATTTATTAGAGTATACCTGGTGATCAAACCTAACTCCATGTTAATTTTTCTAATGTCTATATATGCCAGTGGCATTTTTTAACGTTTTGACGGGGAACGGTCCAAACCCCAGTCTTGTTACTATCTAACATAGACCAGTTGTTAGAAAGCATCATTAGATGCTTTCTAATATCTAATGAACAACTTTAATTAGCATTAATGATTAATGATTAACTTTAATAGCATTTAATGATGGTTCGGCACATCATTTAAAAACACTCGTCAGAGTGTTTTTAAATGATGTTGAACAGAGTTACTTTGAATACAAATCAAATTATAGTTAAAATCAGATTAAACATTATTGTTGTTTCATCAATCGACCTTCATTACTAATTTTCCAACTTACCAATGTGATAGTGTTGAGATTTGGTGGTTGTTCTTTTAGATCTAAATTAGCTAAGATTACGTAGTTGTTCTTTTGCCAATTTATCTTAGGGTCTCTGTCTATATATAAATATAATTTATTAATTAATTATAATCTTGTTACACATTGTAACTTTTTTTTTTTTTTTTTTTTTTTTTTTTTGATGGAGAGGCGGAAAAATGCATTACGCACACAGGTGGCCAGCCTGTAGTGTGGGGCTCCCCTAAAAAACGGGTTTACCCACTAAAAAACCTCCTCTACTCTTTAGGAATCTAACCTGGAATTGTTTATCACATTACGTCAGGCTAGGCCTAAATTTGGCTTACGCCCGTCGGGCTCGCTCCTTATCCAGCCGCTCTATCAAGGGATCTGGGCCACTTCGCGGTCCAGATCGGTTTTCTTTTCCAGGAGGATGCCCCGGACGAACTGTGACAAACAATCCCAGTTTCCCTCATCCTCCAAAATCTTTTGGCAGACCGAGTCCACCGAAAATGCACCAAATATTTGTGTGGCCTCCAGGCGGGGCCCTTCCCAACGGGGACAGCGGAAGAATGTGTGTTCCGCATCGTCGGGAACACCCGGGCAATAAATGCAGTCCGGTGAACCGGTCTTTCCCATCCGGTTCAGGTACGACCGAAAATAGCCGTGACCTGTCAAAAATTGGGTCAGGTAGTAGTCCACCTCCCCATGCCGCCGTTCCACCCAAGGTTGGACCTGCTTGATAAGTCGCGCAGTCCATCGTCCTCGGGTGTCGTGCTCCCAGCTGTGTTGCCACTGCTGGAAGGTCCGGGAGCGCTCTTCTGTTCTTGCCGTGTCCTTGCCGATCTCGCCACGTCTCTGATAAATCGCTTTCCTCTCCCCTGCCAAGAGCTTGACAGGGATGACTCCGGCGACCACCAGGACGGCAGGCTCGGACACTGTCCGGTAGGCGGAACACACCCGGAGTGCGGCTTGACGCTGAACCCGGGCGAGTCGCAACCTGTAGCACTCCTTATCTAGAGCGCATGCCCACACCTCTGCCCCGTAAAGGAGCACGGACTGGACCGCGGACATCAACAGACGTCTTCTGCTGGATCGGGGACCCCCGACATTGGCCATCAGCCTACTAAGGTGAGTAACTACCTTAGCGGCCTTGTCCGCCGTACGGAAGATCTGATCCCTCCAGCTTAACTTGGTGTCCACCATAACCCCAAGGTATTTGGCGGCACGAGTTGATGTGACCACCTCCCTTCCCACTCGAAACGGGACGACGGTGGCGATCCTCTTCTTCGTGAGAATCACGATCTCCGTCTTACTAAGAGCAAGCGAGAGACCGTGATCGGACATCCAGTTGTTGACAACCCGCATAACTCGGTTCAACTTTAGTTGGGCCAGCTCAACGTTGCGTGCAGCAATGAGAGCTGCGACGTCATCGGCGTACCCAACCAAAGTGGTTTCCTCAGGCATCTCGGACCTCAGGAGGCTGTCATAGGCAACGTTCCAGAGATCCGGGCCGAGTATTGAACCTTGTGCGGCACCAGAAGTGACTTCCATCGTCCGCGTTCCGTCCCTCGTGTCATAGATCAGGCTTCGAGAGCGAAGATAATCCTCGATGAGCCGCAACAGATATGCAGGAATACGAAAGGTGTTGCGAAGCGTATCCAACATATCGACCCACCTCGCCGAGTTGAAGGCATTCTTGACATCAAGCGTAACAAGAAGCACTACTCGGCGGGAGAAATGGTTGTGGCTCTCGGCTCTCTCCACAGCTCTCTGAACTTTGGTGACAGCGTCGATCGTTGACCGTCCCTTTCTGAAGCCGTACTGACGGGGGCATAAGTCCCCGGCAGCTTCCACGGCTGAAGTCAGGCGGGAACGGATCAGCTTCTCGAACAGCTTCCCAGCCGTGTCCAACATGCAGAGAGGCCTGTGGGACGACGGCAGTTCGGGATCACCTTTGCCCTTGCTGATCAGTACAAGCCTGGCTGTTTTCCAGGGAGCCGGAAACACCCCTTCTACCAAACAGGCATTGTACATTCTCAACAACAAGTCAGCGTTGATTGAAAATACTTTCTTTAAAGCCTCACTGGGAATCCCGTCCGGGCCAGGAGCCTTGTTGCTCTTCAGGGAGAGAACGGAGGTTTCCAGCTCCTCGAAAGTGAAGAGTGGAACGTCCTCTACCCGTCCGAAGTCAACCGGCGGTCGCTGTGGATGTTCAGGAAACAACGCAGCGACGATCCTCCCCATGGTGGCGCCCTCCATGATGGTAGGTGGAGAGCGGGCGCCGAGTTTCTGTGTTACAAGTTTGTAACCCAGGTCCCACGGGTCGGAGTCAACGTCGTCACGAAGTCTCCTCCAGCTATTCGCCTTGCTCCTGTTTATCGCCTGGCGGAGAGATTTTCGCGCAGCTTTATAGGCCTCCGACTTACGAACTCTGTCTGCGGGAATTCTCGCTCTTGTGGCGGCTCGTCTAGTTCTTAAACATGTTCTTCTGAGTTCCGCAATCTCTTCAGTCCACCAGTAAACGGGTTGTTTGTCGCGTCGGGGTTTCCTTCGCGGCATAGACTGGTCGCAGGCCGAGACGATCAGTTCCATCGTGGATGTTACTAGTGCCTCGGCCCCAGCCTCACCAGGGTTCCCCTGCGCTCCCCGAGAGATGACTTCGGTGAACTTGACCACGTCCAGTTTGTTGGTGTTCCACCGGCGTGGCCCTTCCCGAGATGCGGAAACTCGACGATTTGCCTGATCATGCAGGTCAAAAACGATGTATTGGTGGTCGCTACCCGTGTAGTCCTCCATAACCCTCCAGCCAGAGATCCTCGGAAGGAGCGACTCAGACGCAAAGGTGACGTCGGGGATCGTGCCTCTCTGCCCGGGGCGCCGAAAAGTAGGTGTGTCGCCCTGGTTGAGGACGACAAGACCGGCCCTGGCGATGAAATCCAGGATGTATTTCCCCCGGGAGCTGGTAGAGGGCATTCCCCACTCGACGGACCTGGCGTTGAAATCGCCACCAACGACGACATGCCCGGTGGTGCCGAGGACGCACTCCTCTAGGCTATCTATCTTGTCGCGGAAGTCCTGGACGGCCTCGTTGGGTGTGAGGTAGCAACTGAAGATAGTCACGTCCCTACACCGAACCCAGACGAATCCTCGGCCGCGCCCGTGACTCCGCACCAAAACATCTCGTGTATTACGTGCCCAAAATGCAGCAGTACCGAGGCTGTCCGAGATCCAAATGTTTGGGTCTCTGTCCCGATACTGTTCACTGATAAGGAGCGCGTCAGCACCAAGTTCTCGGGCAAGCTGATCTAGAAGGTTATCAGCTCCCCAGGATCTATGAAGGTTGGCCTGGAGGATGCGAATTACCGGCCGCTGCCTTTTGCCTGTTCAAGTGCGGCTCTGAAGGCACCGCACTGACCAGACCCGGGTAAGTGACCGAGGGCACTGGAGCCTGAATCCTTGCAGAGGAAGCAGGAGGGGCTCGAGGAACATTCCTTACGTTTGTGGACCTGGCTTCCACACCGGAAGCAGTTGGCACTCCTGTCGGGCCCTTTACAGTTTCGGGAGGAGTGGCCGAAACCGAGACAGCGGAAGCATCTCGAAACTACCACCCTCCGTTTGAGCCTGCAACTGACCCAACCGACTCTGAGGTGCTGAAGGCTAAGCAGCTTATTGGCGTGCTTTTCGCTCATCTCAGCAACAGCCATCCGGAGTTGACTTCGGTTAGGCTTTGTCAGCCATACCCTCACTCCATCGGCCGGTATCTCCGGGAGTGCCACCTGGATCGCACGGGTCACCTCATCTTCGGTGGAGAGGACATCAAGGTCCCGAATCTCGACCGAACACTTCGGTTCTAGGGCCTTGATGGAGCCTTTGTCCCCAAGTGCAGTCTTGAGGGAAGCGGCAAAACCGATCTTGTCACTCGACTTCCCCAGTTCGAGGAGGACATCCCCGTTCTGGGTTCGCCGAATAGACTTGATAACGGTGTCGGTCTCTTCCGGTTTGGCCTGCGATCTAATCTGACCCAGAACATCGGCAAAAGATCGCCCCCCTAAGGGCTTGATCAAGATTGCCTCCGTCCTGGGCTTCTTAGGCCTGGGTTGTTTAGGCTTTCTGACAGACTTGCCAGAGGCCTCCCCAACCGGGTTTGAGACTTGCGTCCGCTCCACCCTCGACGCACTTTTCGAAGCTGCCTCCGCTTGCTTCTGCCTCCTCCTTTCTTTCTTAGACAGGCGCGTCTTCCAGCCCCCCAAAGGTGTTGAGGCAGAGTTTGCTGCCAAGGCAGGATTAGCCGCCGGAGCAGAAACCTCTGCAGGAGTCGCCGCTGGAATCACGGCAGCGCCCGGGGCGGATTCAGTAGCCTGGACAGGAGATGTCTGCGATGCCGCAGTGACAAAAACCGGTCTCGGCACTGAGTCCACCTCAACAAGCTCAGGGCTTCCCGGCGAAGAACCGCTCTGCCTCTTCTTTCGCTTTCTGGCTTGAGTCTGGGACTCAGCCAGATGAGCTTGAGGTGAAGCAGAGATGACTCGGTTCGTGACATCGCGCTCCTGCTTCACTGCCTTTAGCCGGATTTTCCGGCATTCCTCGATTTCTTCTAGAGCATCTTCGAGTTTAGGGATCCCCTCTTTTATCGCCTTGTTTATGTTCTTTTGAATTAGGAGGACCTTGGCCATCTCCTTCAAAAGAACTTTCATCTTCTTCAGACATGAGTCTTCCTCCTCGTGGGCGTCGTCCTGCTGCTGCCGAAGCATTTGCAGCTCGAATGCCGCACGAAGAGGGCTCTTCCTGGGAGGGATTCCTTGCATCCTGGCTAGAGGTGTTACCGGCTCGGTCACACCCATACCCAGATCAACCTCATCTTTCTCCTTTCCGGTTACGGCCGATGATTCAGCGACACCAGCAGCCTTGAACGGGGCCGGCGGAGGGGAGGTTTTAATTCCAACCGTCGGCGTCCCAGTCTTTGAGGCCGGAGACCTCTGCACAAGTGAGCTGCGCCTAAAAGCAGCCTGTTCGTTCTCCTTTCCAAGATTTGTGTTTTGCAGTTGATGATCCATACTGTTTTGTAACCAGCGCATCGTGCGGCAAGAGGCGGCCCTTCATCGGCCGAGAGCGGGTACACCCTCGGAGGTCTACCCCCCGTAGGAGATAAGACACCCCTACCCCGGTACTCCGGGGCCCGAACCTCCGTTTGCCCAGCACCGATACACAAAATGTGCCGGACGTGCTGGGGGTCGCACCGTGGCAATGCAGAGTCCGATCCCTGCATCCATGCCGCACTCCCTGACTAAGGTCCGAAGCGGCTGGCTTCTGACGACACACTGGAGGAGACCATCGGCAGTGCGAGGCACACATCAGTCCCTGCAACACAACAGGGACACTCCCAGGACCCCCCAGAATGCGCCGGTCGAAAGAAGGTGGAAAGACACCCTTGATTCGGGGTCGAAAACAAGAAGGTGAGCAAGGTTAGCTCAGGAAAGAATAAAGACGGTGAGCTAAGACCTGAAAGATGAGAAGAAAGGCCCTAGCTCGGGAAGAACTGTGAGGAGGGTCTCACAGCTTGGCTCAGGTACCCCGGGGTCGCCAAGAAACACCCGTACAGTGGAAAGCCCACTGCCCCTGAGTGAACACATTGTAACTTGCTACAATAACAAAGAATACTATTACAAATTTTGATATTATTTAAAAGTCTAATTGTTGTATAAGTGATTTCTGAATATATTAATTGAGAATTTGATTGCTGTCAAGGCTATTAATTTTTGAGTATTTTTTTCCAAATTATATTTATTCCAAAAATCTTGAGTAAATTTGGGAATAGTGCCTCGAGCGCCGATTAATAATCCATACACTTCAAATTTTTTAATGTCATATTTATCTTGATAATATTGAGCTGTTTTACTGTAAATTTTGGTTTTTTTCTTTATGAATTTCTAATGCTTGGTCTTCATTCTTTTCGAAACGGACTGTCGGGTCTAGTATCAGTCCCCAATCTTGATTTCTGTTGATGACTATTATGTCGCTGCGTCTGACAGAGCCCCCTTCTTCGAATCCCGTTACTTCCTCGTATACTTCATAATTCTTTTTCTTTCTGAATTCGTCTGCAATAATTTTTCGGATAGTATGATGACGGGTATTTCGAAGAAGGTCATTAAAGGGGCATTGTCCAAGGACGTGGGGTAGTGTTTCACGAATGTAACTCTCAGTTACAGGACAATGCCTGCACTGGTTCCCATCCCTGGACCTCCCATGAATACTTCTTAAAGGAACTACATCTCCAATCATTTTTAAATAATATTTAAATTCGGACTCTGTCAGACCGCGACTTCTGGACAAAGACTAATTGATCTTCTGACATTCACTGAAAAGGATAACCCCTTTCCCCTTGTAAGGCAATTTACACCATTTGCTGTACTCCTGCTCTCTTAAAAATTCACGCAATATCTTTGTCTTAGCTTTATAATAATCTTGATCTATATTTAATTTTTTAAGGCAGTACAGCACTTCGGTGTTAAAGTTTCTAACCCTAAGAAGGTAAGGGTTTTTTACTTCTTCCAACACCCGACAAATGTTTATATGTTGGAGAGAGGTTTCCCATGACGACTTATTTAGACCTAACCCTTTATTTTTCACACTAGTATAAAATAGAGGGCTGGGTGTGTCGTTTGGAATATCTAAAATTTCTTTAACTGCAGATCTAATTATCTTGTCAATGTCATCCAAAAATTTCAAAGTCAATTTTTTTAATGGTGCCGTCTGGAATGGATAAATTAGGGAAGGCCATATAAAATTACTTAATACAAACATTTTTTGTTCAGATTTTAATAATGGAGTTGATGTTAGTTTTTCAATCTTGTTTATCAATGATTTAATGTTTCTTTCAGCGTAAAAAACTATTGTATCTGAAAAATTAACTCCCAGATATTTTATTTTTTCCTCTGAACTTATTGACCTAACTTCTTGTGAATCTATTGAAAATGATCTCTCAAGTATCGCACCTTTTTCAATGTTAATAATTTTTGTTTTTGATACATTTATTGTTAAGCCAATTTCCTTGAAGAGACTATTCACTGTATTATATAATATAAGGGCACTTTCTTTATTTTTACATATCAAAGCTGTGTCGTCAGCAAACCCTAAAATGCTTAGGGATGGCATATCGTCACACAATTTATAACCGAATTCCTCACTTATGGATTGCTGAGACATGTCATCCAAGATATGGTCAATGCACAGGTTATACAATGAAGGGGACAGTGGAGAGCCTTGCATCACCCCTCTCTTTATATCAATATCTTTTGTTTTCCCCTTAAAGGTTTCTATTTTAGTGGTGTTATTGATTTGAAGTTGTATTATTGTTTCCCTCAGTGCTTGTGGTATTGGTAAAGATCTTAAAGTGGATTTCAAATGGGTATGACCAATATTGTCATAGGCTTTTTCTATATCAAGAAAAAGGATGGTGCAGTCGTCTTTTTTTGCCTTGGCTGACTTTAATATTTCATTTAAAATACTTGTATTTATATGTGCACCTGGCAGACTAGTAAAGCCACCTTGAAACTGGTTAAAGCTGGTATATATTTTAAGCCTTTTATCAAGTATCTTTTCGAAGACTCTTCGTAGGACCGAGCATATTGTGATGGGCCTCCAGTTATTGACGTCTTTTCTATCACCCCCCTTGTCTATTAGGATCGTTCTTGCCTTGTGGAATGATATTGGTACTCTTCCTGAACTGTGTATTATGTTATAGATTAGAACAAGAACCTTGGCTACTTTTTTCTGTTTTACGACCCTCATTAAAATTTTGTCCGGCCCAGGAGCTGTATCAATCTTAATTGAGTTGATTGCTCTTACAATTTCATCCTCCGTAATATTTTGGTCATAAAGACGGTTTACATTGGCCATAGTAACATTATCTATTTCTTTATATATTCTTGATGTTTCTTCATTTGGATTGTTGAATCGTATTGAAAACTTTTCATGTAATGTTTCAAGGTCTATTTCACACCCTTTATTCCCGTCTCCAATAATTTTTCTAACGGCCTTTCTACGTTTACTCCTATAAAAATTTAGAATAAATTCACAGATGTTGGATCAACGTAGTTCATCAAACATAAAACGTAAATGACAACAGAATAAAAATCAACATTTCATTACAACTCCCCGGTCCTATGAGTTATGCAGCACTCCACTACGGCTGTTTTGTAGTACTGTATGAGGTACCTAGTCGTCAAAATAGTGAATGAGTCCACATTACTATTTATAAAGAACTAAATCCTCTTGAACTTAACTGTCTATGGCATTACAAAATTTAAATTAAGAAATCATAAAAGTTAAGAGAATCTACATCTTTGTTGGTGTGGTCCATTTTAGTTTTAAGTGCATTAAAATTTTGGTTAAAATTTCTCTTTAGGCCGGTTCCTACGTGGGCGACAGATGCGACGCTACAAGAGCGACAAAATTTCAAACAAATGTATAAGCATTGGAGTGTTCTTAGTGGGCGACAGCAGCGACAACAATTTACAATGTATAACGTTATGGCGATGCAAGCTTGTCGCTGGTGTCGCTCCCGTCGCTCTCGTCGCGTCGCATCTGTCGCCCACGTAGGAACCGGCCTTATACAAACCTTTTTCTAATAAGCTTTTTTATATAGTGGAGTTAAAAAACTTTAAAATGTCTCTTTTAAACAGGTGTTTTAATATGTGTAGCATCCTGCATTGAATTTTTTTGTAGTAAACAAACAGATTATTACGCCTACAACCAACCATCCCTTTTCTTCAATTTTCATGTAAATTATATAGTTCACAGCAGTTTGAAAACCCATGCACAGAAATTTAGTTCTATTTTAATATTTGTCACCTTCCCTTATTGTTTCAATACTAATCGGACAACCCACCCAGATCAAAAATTTCAATTTCCAAAATTGGTTCATACAGAAAAATTAAATTTTCTAGGGTTAAGTTACTAATCTTATTTTTGTGCCCATATAGGTCTACATGTAAATAAAACGTTCAAACAAAGTCTACGTGCTACATTTTGAGAAAAGGTTAAAACCTCAGATTAGACTCCTTGTACTAAAGTATGAAATTGTGTTGATATTTCAGTACCAGTTCAATTTGCTTCTATTCAGCTTTTAACATATGTGTTTGTTTAACTATCAACAGCTGTTTTATTTAGCAATTCAATATAAATTGTTCCCCATGTTTATCTTATGGACAAAAAATGAACTTTGAAGGCTTCCCGTGGGCTTCAGAATTAAAATATCAAAAATCTAAAACCTTATTGCAAAACTACGAATTGAGACCATTCTTTTGACACCTCAAACTTTAAAATTGATCCAGAAATAAGGGAGGAGTAGTGTTAACAAAAAAAGGGCATCACGTATTATATATATAGACTAGGGGGCCCGTGCAGCGCAATGCGCTGCATTTATTATAGGGTATTAAATCTTGCTCCATGGTAGTGGACAGAGTTACTTTGAATAAAAATTAAAATATAGTGAAAATCATATAAAACATAATGGTGTTTCATTAATCGATCTTCATTACTAATTCTGCAACTTTCCAATGTGACACTGTTGAGATTTGGTGATTGTTCTTTTATTTCAAAATTGTTATTTTGCCGATTTGTCTTAGGGTCTCTGTCTAAACACTCCTATAAAATCTAGAATAAATTCACAGATGTTGGATCTACATAGTTCATCAAACATAAAACTTAAATAAATGACAACAGAATAAAAAGCAACATTTCATACAAATCCCCGGTCCTGTATGAGTTATGCAACACTCACTGCGGCTGTTATGAGGTAGTTGTCGACATAGTGAATGAGTCCACATTACTATTAAAAAAGAACTAAAGCCCCTATAATTCGTAATTTTCCATGACATTACAAAATGTAAATAAAGAAATCACTAAATTAAGGAGAATCTACATATTTGTTAGTGTGGTCAATTTTGGTTTGATGTGGTATTTGTTTTTTGATTGAAATTTCTCTTTGTACAAAAAAAAAAAACATTTAAATGTAGTTTCTTTTAAACATGAGTTTTAATATGTGAATCATTCTGCATTAATTTTTTGTATAGTATAATATTAAACAATCAGGTTATAACAACTACAACCAACTATCCCTTTTCTTATAATTTACAGAGTTTGAAAACCCATGCACAAAAATTTATTGTTCTAATTAATTTAATATTTGTAAACTTTCGTTATTGTTTAAATACCAATCAGACAACCCATAAGACCCACGTCAAAAATTTCAATTTCCAAACTTGTTTTTGTAGGCCCTGCATGAATTTTTCTAGGGTTATGTTACTAAACTTATTTTGTGCCCAAATACACGTAAATAAAATGTTCAAGAAATTCTTCCCGCTAAATTTTGAGAAAAGGTTCAAATACGACAAAAAACACTTCTTGTGTAAAGTATGAAATTGTGTTGATATTTCAGTACCAGTAGTTAAATTCAGCTTTTAACATGTGTTTGTCTGTTTTACAATCAACAGCTGTTTTATATTGCAATTCAATACAAATTGTTCCCCATGTTAATCTTATGGACAAAAAATGAACTTTGAGTTCTTCCCGTGAGCTTCAGAATCAAAATATCAAAAATCTAAGACCTTATTGCAAAACTACGAACTGAGACCATTCTTTTGACACCTCAAACTTTAAAATTGGTCCAGAAATAAGGGAGGAGTAGTGTTAACAAAAAAGGGGCATCACGTATTATATATATAGATATATATATATAGATAGATAGATAATAGATATCAATTTGCTAAATGCTATTAAATAATAGCAAAACGCTATTGCTATTTAAAAACAAAATGCTATTTAAATATGTTAATTTTGTTATTTTTACTGCTTGAAAAAAAAAAAACTGGTTGAAAAGTGGTCAATGACAACTATTTATTCAGTTTAAACTACGTGTTATTCGAAAATTTACTAATTCTAAAATAGGGTTTAGATTTTACTGTAAAATGTATCGTATATTGCAAAAACTCTCAATAAAGCATTCGATCAATATCACCGTTATGGGTTATTGTTTGTTGTTGCTTATTGTTAGATTGTTTACCATGAGTCATGGTTTTGCTCTTAAAGACAGGTATTGTCCGTAGATGACTTGTTGGCCAGCGAGGGTGTTGCGGGGTGAGGGGGAAGCTGAAGCATGCCATTGGCCAAAACAATTTGCTTTTTGTTTTTATTTTTTTTTTTATTCCACCATATTTTAAGCTATCAACAAAACCAATAACATACAGCATCAAACGAGGTTAAATTTAACCTCTTTGTACAGCATCCCTACGATGTTTTCTTTTGTTTTGCAGTCAGCTGTCTTTCTCTACATTAAGTTAGGCTAGAAGGTTTGTCAACAAAGATAATTATTTACTTTTTTAGCAAAATTTTTTCATGTAGAATAGTACAATCTAAGTTTGTTTTTATTCCTTAGTTAACTAAATGACCGGTAGATTTCGGATATAAATTTCCCCTCGCCCCACAACACCCTCAGTGGCCAACAAGTCATATCTCCCGACTATTCAAATGTTGCAACTTTTTTTGTACTTATTGGTATAAGCATTAGCTATGGATAAAAATATCCATGTCGAGATGGTACATAAGTTTTGTAAAAATATTGTATAAGGACGTATTTAATCTAAATTTCTTAACGTAGGTTTAGCTAACTGACGGTTAAACAAGACTTAACTTATTTATTTTTATTTATTCAGTCATGTACAATAATTCCATATTGTGTTGACTATGACTAATACTATATGCCTTAAAAGATAGAGCCACCAGTTTATTAAACCCAAATACATTGTGGCAAAGTGCATTTTATTTATTAAATGATAAACTGTCGGTTATCCCATAGTAGGCCTGTTGATCGACAAATTATGCTGTTGAGAACAAACAAGATTACACTATCCTTCCTTTATCATGGAGAAACAAAAATCATATGATTCAAATCTTATCTTCTTATTTCTACTATAAGGGTTTCGTCTGTTACGTCCCTGTTTCTCTCGACCTACTGAACCGATTTTTAAGACTGAGGTGTCATTTTAAATCTTAGGATATACCTCAGTGACGAATCGTAATTAAAAAGGTCATATTGTTTCGAACTTCGCCCCCCTCGCCTTTGATTTATTTCTAGAGGGCGCTTTAAAATGTTGACCAACTTTGTATTGCAAGTTCTTTAATGTGAATTGTAATTTAACAGCTGATTACCTTCAGATGAATTTTAAAAAGCTAGATAGTAAACACAAATAGATCTCTGTCACTTCATAATCAACATTCACGTACTGTAAGTGAGTTTCAATCATACAGAATCATAAATTGCGCAATTTGCGCACGGGCCACCTCGTTTTATAATTAAACCATTTGGGATTTCTTTATATATTCATACTACTGCAGTGCAATGGCTGCATATATAATATTAAAATGTTAATAATAAATAGAACATAACCTTTACTTTAGTGGTAACGATAGCGGCCCCGCAAGCTGAGGGGGCCCGCGAGGCTTGGTGGTATCTTTTTGGGGAAATTTTGTCGGGTCCCCGGCCCGTGACGGGCCCTGCTACACGGGCCACTGGCCTATCATAAAAATATTTATTATAGTATTGCCAATAAATTATTAAATTAACCTTTAAACATATAGGCTTAAGTATTGTATATAAAAATGGCGCTAATCATTGTAATTTAAAGAACTGAATTAAATCTGATCTTAAACTTAAATAAGCCATATTTATTATGAATAAAATGCTTTTTGGGCTTTTTTCTCTAACTTTTTTTGGGATAACTCTGATGAAGATGGCCTCAGTGCCATCGAAACTGTAAGTTAAGAAAACAAAAAATAAATAAGCCTTTTAAAAAAGCCCAAAAAGCATTTTTATTCATAACTGAATTAAATGTTTATATTTAGGCTACGTAAAGAAGAATGTGTATCGTCATAGCCATCTAGCACTACTATGCAGAGATGGCCAATTATTGTTTGTGATTCGGCGATAATGAAACCGTCTACGTCAAGTCGGCGTCTCACGGTATGGCCCGCTGGCCGGAAATATCCCAGATAGCACAAAGACGTAAAAGTCACGTGAAATTCACGTTTTATTTTTTACATTTGTCACGTTATTATTACGTAAAAAAGATGTAAATTTCACGTTTTTTTCACGTGAAAATGTCGTGAAAAGGTCACTAAATTTCACGCGAAAAAAACCTACTTAATTTTTACCTTTTTAACTTGTTTTACTGAAAAGTTAACAAATACTTCAACAAAATTTGTAAATGAATTTTTTTCTAACCAATAAATTTAAAAAATGTAAATAAAGTTGAACAAAAGTTTTTCACCGAAACCTGGATTTAAACCTTCAACCTTTCAGTCATTGTCCTGGTGCCTTAACACTCTCGGTCACTTCAACTGTAGGTGGATTTAAATTACTATTTATACATTTAATACTCAACCTTCCTTGCACTTCAGCAAGTAAAATTAAAACTGACCCAATTTGAAATAACTATGTGTCTGTTTATAATAATAATTTTTAAATCTTTTACAAGTATATTTATTATTGCATATTAAATATTTAAAGTGCTATTAAAAGTATAACTAACGCATTTGACATTACATACTGTAGGAACAATGTGATGGTTCAGGGTGCGCTCTACCCATCTGCCGCGCGCGGATGCAAGGGTTTAGAATCTCCGTGTTTGCCGAGTTGTAAACCGATTTAAAATATTTTGGTGTCATTCTTTTTGTAATATAATTTTGTACTCTGCTATCGTCTTAAAATTTCGATATTAATTTAAATTACTAAGCAGGGTGCTTGTAATTTAATTTAATTAATTAAAATGTAATTTAATTAAAAATTCAAAATACTGGATTGTTTGTTTTTTATGCTCTTTTAAATGGTTTAAGTTAAAATGGTTGAATTTTATAAATAAAAGTAAAAAACGTCAAAATACCATTTTTAACCCTTTTAAAACACCATAAAACCCCGTCATTCACCCAATCATTCTGGTTTGCGAACTCAACCTAGTAGATGCTGGCTCACACCCCTGTACCAAATTTCATCAAAATCGGAGTTTCCGTTCAAAAGTTATCGTGTTCACGGACACACACACACACATATATGGATGGTCTGATGCCAGAGTGAACCAACTCCATTTTGTTTGTTTTTGAAATAATATAATTTTATACTTATGAAATACATTATAATCTTATGCCAGAGTGAACCATCTCAATAACAGTTGTGGTTGCTAGGGAAATTTGTTTTTTTGTTTTCCCAAACAGGGAATTTTACTACTGTTTGTGTGCCAGACTGCACCAACTCTTGAAAAACATGGCCGACGCGAGTTAGTTCCCAGTGCTTCAACTTCTTTTGATGATAATGAGTTAATTAACTCTAGTTTATCAGACCTATTTGAAGATTCTGGTGATGACTTCATTCCACACCTTTCAAATGATACAAGTGATGGAAATTACGACATTTATTACCTATTTATGCCCTTTTTTGCTAACCTGCAATAGGTTAGTTCACAGTAGCTTTCATTCTTATGCCAGAGTGAACCAAATTTTTGCCTCCATATTTTCAGCTGTGGTGAGTGTTTTTTGTGCCACAGAGTAATTTTATATGATTCTAATAGTGATAATAACAGGTATCTACATTGAAACAGACAAGACTTCCATGTTCTAACATATATTTTGGAGTTATTTCACTCTGGCAAACAAAGTTCAGAAAATTGTATGATTTGGTCCATTCTGGCAGACGAGGGAATGGAAAGTCTGCCTTTTTTATGATACTAGTTTACTTGAATTTCACCAAGCTTACAGACAATAAGTTTATTTTTGATTTTAAATAAATACAGAATTTTATTTGTGAAATAAAATAATGGTAACTGATCATTTTCAACTACAATGTTAAATATCGTAAACAACAATCCATAGGGGATCCATAGGTTATTAACTTTGTTTTGTCAAATGTTGAATTTTCAATACTGTAGTTCTTAATGATTATGTAAAAATAAACAGTTTCAAGAATAAGTACAGTAGTATACTTATTATTTTGCGTTGTTTTACATTTTTTTATTTTTAAAACCGCACAAAAATGTTAATTTTCAACAAAAATTTTCTAGAAAACATAAAATTTTGATATTTTACAAAAACGTAATCATAACAACTTAAACACATTTAAGCAAATTAATGATTCATAATGAAATTAAAATGTTAAGGTAGTTTATTGAACCTTTAATCATTAGTTCACTTTAGCACTTAATTGCAATGTATATTTTGTCTTGAACCAGACTGAACCATGTCGGGGCACTTAAAAAGAAAAAAAATTTTATTTTGTTAAATATTTTTTATTATTATATTTTAATTAATGTTATGGATAAAAAACTATGCTACCTTTAAAATTATGCACATAAGAACTACATATAGTTCAATAAGTATGTGCAATTCAGCATCAAACATTAAAAACATATTTCGGCTTGTTCTGAAAAATTAAATAAATAGACTTGGTTCACTCTGGCATCAGGCCATCCATATATATATATATATATATATATATATATATATATATATATATATATATATATAAATTTGAACGAACAGTGTTTTTTGCTTCTTGGGACCTCAAAACGAAAAAGTATCATGGTCCCGGGCTTAGGTCTTACCGTGACTACTACCGCAATACCGGTAGCGTATTCCCTATAGGGAAATTCGCTAAAAGCATAAGATTTATATATCTAAAACGTGTTTTTATTACATTTTGTAAGATAACAGAAGTTTTATAATCAAGCACCAGGGTTATCACAGTGGACCACTACCACGGTGTCCCCCCACTACCTGAAATCTGTGGCTTAACACGATCACAATCCTTCCCTTTAGCTACCTGAAAATGTAGCTAAACTCCATAAACTATGGAGTTTATGTATCAAGTAACCTACCCAATTGAAGTAATTGCAAATATATGAGTTATATACCGCATATCTAATGTGAGCAAATATCCAGTGTAAAGATAATTATGGGGTGGTGTCACAAAAAGGGCTCTTGCACATATTGGTGTAATCTGTCTTCAAAAGCAATACTAAACAATTATATGAGAAATTTAAGTACTGACACTGGGTCACAAGAATAAACCTGGACTGTTTAATAACCTGGAATTGTTGCCAGGCTCTTCTTGTCAACAGTATGTAATGTAAAAAGTACACTATAAATTTGTTGCTAGGATAATGCCCAAATTTAAATTATAAATAATTTTATTAATCAAGGTAAACTTAGATCACTACTTTTTTTATTAGTTTAATTCAGTAAGGAAATACTTAAAACTATTGATAATATATGCATCATTGTGAACAGGTAATAATTTTTCTATAATTAAAAACTATTTTTACAGATTTACAAGAAGCATGTAAATTTACCAACATTGCACTAAAAGGTTCTATTTTAAACTATTTTAAAACTAGAATTCACTTCCTCTAGAGGAGAATAACCTGTATATATTTTTTTAATTCACCAAAAGTAAATAATTTTTTTTAACTCACCAGAAGTAAATAATTTTTTTTTTCAAAACGCTTGTGCAATATTGTATTAGGGGCTCAGCACTACAATTTCAAGGACATTCTTTTTGCTTCATTATTTTAAAATATAAAATTCCAGTGGGATTTTGTAATGAGATAACAAATTAACACTTTTGAAAAAAAAAAATGTCAAAACCTCTTTATTTTTTGTCATAATTCTTCTTATCATTGCCAAGCATTGATTATCCTAGTTACAACAAGCTCTTTTTTACCACAAACTTAACAAAAAGGACATTTTAAAGAAAAAATTCTGAAGCTACTTATTTGTTTCATGATGTGTTTTATTGATGTCTTGTTGTCTATTCGAAGAATAGACCTAGAGTGACTCATAGTGCTAATTCTTTGTCCGACGATTACGCTCGATAGAAGTAACAGATTGGCCTCAAATTTCAGTTGAAGATTTTTTGTGCAACTGTTAAGAACCCTTTCGTTGTTGAAAGTATTTGGTTGGATATTAATAAAATAATCTTAAAATGTGACTTTTTAATTTTTCCCATAAGAAATGCATTGGAGACATTTTTAGTGGTCGGTGCTGTGTTTACTTTTTAGCAACGTCTTTGCGAGTCTTAACAATCAAGACTGAGACCTTCTGATTGGTCTATTGACCGACTATATTCCAGGCCAGTCCAAATTATTGGATTCGGAACGGAGCGAATGAGCGGAGTGAAGTAGTCGCATGCATAAGCATAAACATAAACAAAGTTGAGGTTATGTGAAATGTCATATTGTCGGATCCAATTAAGTTTAAATTTAATTTGAGTAACGAAAATCAACTACATTGTATACACAACTAATTAATGTCTTTTCTTAAAAAAGTGTTTTATGAAGTAAATTGAACAGTAAGTTCTAGATTGTTTTATTTCTTGACGTTGACAACTTTTGGTAGGCAAAGCCTTTTTAGGGCCAGGCAGGGGTCACTTGTTTTATTTCTTTGTGCAGGTTGTGTATCAATGTGTATTCATTACATTTTGGATTTTAGTGGGTACCGTACACCTTGAAAAGCAGTATAAATCATGAATTACAGAAGAATACCACAAAGGCTATGTTTGTATCATTCCTGTTACTTTCATAGTGTAGGCTAATTAATTCACTTTTTGAAGTAGGCCTAACTCAGAAGCGCTAATTGGCAAATTGTGAATCTACCAATATGTTAACCAAACCAATTAACTGTAACAATTATATTCATATAGACCCTACTAAAATTAATTTAATTGAAAATATTTTGCTTTTCAAATAAACCAAAAGAAGTCCCGGTTGGGTAAGTAACTTAATACGGAAGACAACTTGTTGTGGGTGTTATGTGAAGGACTTGAGGCTTAAGTTACTAGGCTAATGTTTGGTGTAAAAAGCAGAGCTTACTTGACATGTACAGTAGTTGAATATAACTTAATGAGGATCTCTGCCAGTTACCATAGGTTATTTCTAAGAGTAGGCCTAATTGAGAATGTTAACATATGTTTTTAGTGGATAATTAGAGTCAGGCCTAGATAGATCGGTAAAAGTTTGATATCCTACTCCATAGTTTTTATCAATGGTTGAAATTTAAAAATTGCAAAAATATTGCTATTTTATCGATTATGCAATCACATGATACAGTTACGATTTTATTAGGTACCCTGATTCAGTGTTACAGTTCTAAAAATGTCCTGCGACAATAAAACAAATATACTGCACACAAGTAACCGAAAATAAACAAAACAAGTACAAATTATGGCGAAGCTTCATTATCCGAGTCCACCGTTTTTATCGATGTGGAAATTTTTATAGGCCTATTGCGATTAAAATTGTGCGTTGAAAACAAATCAACAAAACAATAATATTGAATTAAGAAATGTATCATAATAATAATATAACCTAACAGTCTAACCATAAACCTCCGTCACTTTTATTGACAGCGATGTTTATAACAACAAAATCAATGGTGATTGGAAACATTTCAAACGCATAGGCTTTATTATCTCGATTACATTAGCCAAAAAAATACCTTTCTGATTCGTATTTGGCAGCATTTGTGTGACGCCTCTTTAGGTCTAACGAAGTCTCCTTCTTTTCACAATTAAGATACACCTACACAATAAACTTGGTTAGTTTATTTTTTGTTGTTCTTTGATAATGTTACAAGTTACATTAATTACAATATTTACTTGTTTTTTTTCAATTACTTGTTTTCAATAACTTAGGCCTAAATTTGTTTTATTGTCAAATGGTATGTTTAATTATATTATAACAAAACTATCAGGTGATAAAATTCTAAACGTATCGTGTAATTGTATCGTATAAAATAGCAATATTATCGCAATATTGAAATTTCCACATCGATAATAGGCGTAATGGTGGAGTCGGATAACGAAGTTTCGCCCAAATTTTAAGTAATATAGCCTAATTACATTAAAGGAAAACACAAAACAAACTACCTATAAGTTTTTATTTGTAGGTCTTAGTTGTCAAGAGATGCAGACTTCATAATATAGCGTCGTCACACAAATATGCTGCTAAATACGAATCAGCAAGGTATTTTTTACCAAATTGTATTAAGGGAATATGGCTTTTAAATGTTTCCAAAAACAATTGATTTTGTTGTTATGAATATTGCTTTCCATTAAAGTGAAGGAGGCTTATGGTTAGATTGTTAGGTTTGATTGTTCGTAGGCCTATATCTTACCTCAATATCGTTGTTGTGGGTACAGTTTCATACAGCGCCTACACTACTATTGAATGAAAATATATATCGATATTTCAATTGAATAGGACTGAAAATTACTGTGTAAAATAAAAAATTTAACTTAGCATGACAAAATTTACTCTAACAAAAACTAACATTAACCTCAACTAAAATCTATTAACATGAGGAACCATCCTAAGCCCAGGAAAGTCCACATTTAAGTAAGATACATAGGTAGGCCTAATTGTTCTTTTGTTCTATGTTTGTTATTATGTCATTATGATTAGTTGTGTTTTGGTTTTGTTGATATTGATTATGTTAGGTTAAATGGTTTTGTTTTTTATTAAAGCCTAAATGTGGGAATAAAAATCTAAACAAAATAGGGGTACGGTAATTACTAATTGTTATCGTATAAAGTTATTATTTAGGCTAGGTATTGATTGATTTGGTAAGTTTGTTGATATGATAGATATATCCATCAGATCTATAGATATTTCCATTCAATAGTAGTGTGGCTTAATGAAACTTGTTGATTCTATTGATTTCATCGCACAATTTTAATTGCAAAATCAAAATATCATCCATTGATAAAAACGATGATAAAAACAGCCCGATCAGGACCAAATTTGGTAGAGATGTGTAATTCTACCATTATTAAGATGAGTTCATCGCAGTTATTGACCTACCGGAAAGGGTAGTTTTTTACCTCAAAAAAAGGTTTTTTCGTTTTTCATATGTAATTTTGCAAAATTTTAAATTTTTATTTCTACCACAGGAATTAGCTTGAAAAAAACACACGATATAGTACATTAAAACTTTTCTATATATCCATTGGTTACCGGGATATTAAAAAGTCTTAGTTTAGCTTGGTAGGACCTACATGGTATTTACCTTCATTTGGTTGAGATCCATCTATTTATGTTTAAAAACCTTGGTTTTTAGCGAATTTTCCTGTAGGGAATACGCTATTACGGTAGAAGTCACGGTAAGACCTACGCCTGGGACCATGTTACTTTTTTGCTTTGAGGTTCCCAGAAGCCATAAACTCCGTTCGTTTAAATTCTAATATTTGTTTATACAGGGTATTTTTTAACTGTGCCACTATTGGGATTTTGTAAAATATACATCTTACAGTAAACTTTAAAAGGGGAACACTCCCTTGTTTTTAAAGAAGTTTAAAATTAAGTAAATAAATATTTTGTAAATGGCTGCCATTTTTCAATATGGCAGTCAAATAAAAATTTTTTAAATATGAACCCCCAATTATAATGTCATTTTTGGATTTACCACGCAATTTGAAGATTTTTTTCATTCATTGACATCTTTCTCTAAACTTAATGGTTAGGGAGCTACAGGCAGTTGAAGTTAATTTTTAGTCCCATAAGAATATAACATGGGGCTAACTTTAATTGATTATTTCTCCTAAATCATTTAGTAAAATAAAATAATCTTATGAATAAAAATGTCTTAAAAATATTGTTTTAAGATCATATTTTTCATAATAACATCAATTTAAAAAAAAATTTATTATTTGTCCGCCATATTGGGAATAAGTTTGTTTATGCTTAACTGACCATTTTTGTGAGTGGAATGAATATGTATATCTATACAAGCTGTTTCCCATTACGGCTTTGACCCGTGATTGAATTCATTTGATTGGTAATTAAGCTCGTTCGCTACGTTCACTCGGGCCATCAGGTTTATCTCATCCGCTACTCTTACTCGCTGTTACTCTCACCTTATATATAAGAAATCGCTGGAATACCTAAAATTACAATTTTTCATTGAATTTGTTTCTTAACAACCAATAAAAAAGACAAAATATAGATTTTCAGATTTTTTCAAACTATTGTATGCCCTCTGGGTCAGAGCCCTTTGGACAGATTTGCACCTTAACTACACACAAACCATCCTTGAATAATGCTGATTAATGCCTGAAAGTTTCATTGCAATCTGTCGAGCGGTTTTGGAGTCCATAGGCAACATACATACATACATATTCCCTCTTTTATGATTATAAGTTAAATGTGTCCGTGAACATGATAACTTTGGAACGAAACCTCAGATTTTGATCAAATTTGATACTGGGGTTTAAGGCAGCATTTACTTTATCGAGTTCACAAACCAGAATGATCGGGCGGTGTTAAGAGTCTGCACTACCTTCGCCATCTCGGCAGTTTGTCCCATAAGAGCAATGTTAAATTTGAAACATTACTGTGAGTTTGTTTTTCCGGAAAATTTCAAACTTAATGTCATTTTAAATGTTACCATAGTATCTAGTGCTTGATAGAAATTTAATTTTAAAAAAATTATCCACTCGAATAACGAATAAAATATAAACATATTTTACACCATTTTTAAACCACTTTTAAACAATTTTTAGTAGGTTTATTGAAAATCTATCCACGTCATGCATTTCGCTATTCCCTTATGGTGAACATTTTCAAGTTTCATGCAAATCCGATGTAAATTATTGAAATATGGTGTTTCAAAGACAACAGTAATTTTTTGAATTTAACATTGTTCTTATGGGACTAAAAATCCAAGATGACGCAGGTAGTGCAGACTCTTAACAGGGTTTTAAGGGTTTTCTAAATCGTAAAAAATAGGTTTTTGGCTTTTTTGGCCTTAATTTATCAAATTCCACAAATTTAACCTGTACCATTTAAAACAGCTAAAAAACAAACAATTTAGTATTTTGAATTTTTGATCTGGTTAAAAGCTCAAATGGTTATGCAGAAAATCCAAAAATAAGTTTCCCATGTTATTCTTAGGGAAATAAACAAAACTCTCTATCTTTCTTATTTATTGGCATAGCTTGATAAAATTTGGTATGTAAATTCACTAGGAAAGGTACAACTTATACATGCTTCCAAAACCAACATACTCACCCCCATGGTATTTGTGGGTAAAATAAAAATATCAAAATCTGTAGGAAATTCTCTCAGTACGCAGGTCTGCTGCGACGGAAGTATTTGTTATCATGGCAGCAAACCTGCATGCTCTTTTTCCATGTCAATCATATGGAGAATAGGCAAACTCCTTTATTTATAAACTTATACAGTAGAAGCCCTCTAGCCCGGCCTCGGATGGTTCGGCTGCCGGATAATCCGGCCGCGGTATTCCGGAAATGAAATATTCAGCCCCGGACGATCCCACAGAAAAAATATACAAGAGTAAACTTTTCCCATGATATGTCACTAAAATATATCAGTTCAATTGGCATTTTCTGGACTATTTGGCTACGACTATCTTCTAAAACTTTTTGTTAGTGTTCTATCTGTGATTTTTATCTTTTTGTTGGGTGTTACGCGGTCCTATCGTTGAGGTTAGGTAACTGCACAAATTCTGTCGCTTTTACGGTCCCATTGTTAGGGCCTTTGTTGACAGAAGACCAGTATTATTGTCTGTTAAGCGCAGGTTCATCGCTAGCGACCCCTTGTCCGTTTCTTATCGTCATTTCGGCGGTACAACTTCTGAGAAGGAGCAAATCATGATGGTTAAAAAGTTGATACATTACATTGATTGGGCAAGTGTGCTATCCTTCATTGTTAAATACATCCTAATAGTTCATTGTTGGAATACACATATGACACAGGTCTCTATTTAACACGTTTAATAAACCACCAGTTAATCTGGCCATTTTGAAATCCGGCCGGTGGTCCTGTCCCGAGGTGGCCGGATTTGAGGGCTTCTACTGTATTGATGAAACTTGGTATATGGCTTCATATGGTCAACATTTTTTATTTTCAACAACATCCCATGGCAGTAAACTTACATATACTCATTCGTATGGTGTTTATGGTTAAAATACAAAATATAAAATTCCTTTCCAAATTCACTGAGTTTAGCAGGTCTGCTGCGATGAGGGTATTTACTTTTAGCAAATTTCCCAATAGGAACTGTAGCTCTTTTGAAGATCTTCAAAAAACATCTCACAGATTGTTCAGTTGGACCAACCACATAGTCACTGGACCTTAACTTAAAAAATAGTAAAAACTAAATATTTTTTTATGCAATTAAATTTGGTTTTGAGGTTTAACATAAGGCAGAGTCATATGACCAAAACTGTAAGTTTGTATAAATATTTTCCAAAAATATTATTTAGATTTTTTATAAGATCTGTTGTTTTGACACTAAACGCTCAAAATCAGGAAAATGCATAATTAAAAATGCTTTAAATATCACAAAAATATATATCGAGAGTTAGAGGTGAGAAATATAGCAATTAGTCTGCAGTAACAGTGTTTGTAACCTGCAGTACTCTATTGTCGAATAAAGACAAGCAAGGTCCCAGCACTTAAGTACGTGCTGGGTGTGCTTAACTCCGCTCAACTCTGTTCGCTATGGTTCGCATCGCCATTGTTGGTTTGTACTTGCCTGTGCTATATCTGGAGTCGGTTCTTTGTACGAACCCAAGCATCGTGAAAGAATCGACCCAGTACACTCTCTCTTAAGTTTGCTTTTGTTCTGGTATCGAGTTGGGGTTTGTCTCGGTGTTTATTCTGTGTATATCGATCTCTTTGGTGTTACTGTAATTTATAACTGCTTGTTATTAATGAAGTGGTCAAATGAAATCTTGTTGAGTTCCTTGAGTATTATCATACATAGTTGAGTCCACACATTAACAGCTGTTTGAAGATAAATTCAAAGTGGTAGGTACGTGATGTTATAAAAGTAAAACACTTAATCGTCCTTTAATTTTAATTAAATTCTTGCAGTATACTATCCTTTAAGCAAGGCAAGCAAGGTCAAGCAGATAGTGTTCTAAGTGAGCTTGACTCTGGTTGACTTAGTTCACCATGGTTCGCTTCTCCAGTGTCGTGCTCGCCTGCTTGCTCCATCTGCGGTCGGTTTTTGCACAAATCAAAGGACGCGAGCAGACCCAAGCATTCAGCACGAATCCACCCAGTGACCCAGTACATACTGCCATGAGGTTCTTCTATTCTGGTCCAAAGTTGGACTATGTTGGTTTGTATTAATTTCTTTGGTGTTATTTTATAACTGCTTGTTATAAAGGGAGTGGTGAAATGAAACCTAGAGTTTCTTGAGTAGGCCTATTATCATCCGGAGTCTGTGTTGTGGGGCCCGACACATGAGCACATCTAAGATATACGCAATCTGGCAGATGTGAGGGGTTGTATGAGGGGTAAACGTAATCATGCTGTTACTGAAATTAAATTGAAAAAGGATTTGGTAATGCCTAACTTCACTGCTTTACTGCTTGCCTAAGTGTTTTCGAGATCAGCTCATACAGTGACAGCGATAGTGTATTTCATGAGTTCGCTGAGCGAGTTAAACCCAACTTTTGCTCCAGCATTTGCCCAAACAATTTGGCGATAGTGTACTTAAGGCATCACAAAACCATCAATTTTAACAAGTAACCATTAAACTATTTGAAGGAACTTGAAAATTAAAAAAATAATTATTTTGAATTTTTAAAACTTGTCATAATTGGTTACAGAGAAACCCCTAAATACATTTACCATGTTATTCTTATGGAAACTCAACTCAAAACTGTAACTCACTTTCTTATTGGTAACATAACCTCTCAAAATTTAGTACCGGATGTACTATCCGGTGGTTAAACTAGGAAGGGTTATACCACAGATAACCGATAGATATCTTTAGGTTATCTGGGCCTATATTTGCTTACAACACCCATATGTTGGCAAATTTACCTACCTACCTGCACGCTGTAATGGGAAAAATAAAATAAATACCAAAACTTTATCAAATTCAGTATGTACCTCTAATGGGAAGGGGTTCCTTTACTATCTGTGGCCCATCATGGCTTCGGGATTTTATTTTATGGATAACAAAATATCTTTAAAGGGTAACAAAGTCTTCTTCTTAAGAATTCTATTGAAACATTGACGTTGTGTTAGCGAAGCCCTGAAGGGATTTTGCAGAACCTTAGCTAGCACCTATTATTAAAGAGCACTGTCCACTTTAAATTTCAACTTGCTAGGATCTATGGCAATTTTGAGGTTCCGTGGGGCGGAGCTGTTAACAAAATTTGCAAAACCGTTTCATAATGAGCACCAATGAGAAAAATGAAAGTCCTTTACAAATGGTAACCCTGCAGTGCTGTAGGCCCTACAATCTTTGAGATCCATTGTTTCCTTGATTCACATTTAAAAATTGGCCACAAGGATAACATCATATTTTTTAAGCCTTTTGGGGTAGAATCATAAAGAACTTAAAAAAATATATTTTAAAAATCTTTTCTTAGTGAACACCTATCATCAAAGAGTGACTATTACAAAAGAACACTATTTGGCCCATGCCAAATTTCAACTGCGTAAACTCTATAGTAGTTTTGACAGAAATTTTGAAGGCCTGTGGGGCGGAGTGGTGGAGCCCTGAAGGAATTTTGCAAAAGTGTTTCTTAGTGAGGACCTATGAACAAAAGAGAGTGTCATTTCAAATTTCAACCCCATAGGCCTCAAAGTAATTTTGAAGTCCTTTGGGGTGGAGCCCTTAAAAAGCTTTTCAAAAGCGTTTCTTAGTGAGCACCTTTGGGCAAAGTGGATCTCACATTACAAATGTCAACCCCTTACATCATCAAGTTTTTCAGATCAATTGTTTCCTAGATTTATATTATTATATATATATTGTATACAATATATTAAAAATTGGCCTTATGAATAACGTTAGATCAAAATCAAAATTCTGTGCTGGGGAGCCCTGATGGAATGTTGCAAAACCGTTTCTTAGTGAGCACCTTTGAGTAAAGAAGTTCATGCCAAATTTCATCCCTCTATACCCTTTGGTTATTGAGATTCTCTGACTCATGAGTGGGTGATATTTGACAAATATATAGTATATTTATGTACAACACGCCCATGGTAGCAAACCTACATCCTTTTGCCTATGGTGTCTATTGGGAAAAAAAATTAACTTTGATCGAAAATTACTGAGTTTGCTGATCTGTTGCTACATTTGTAATATCGTCACCGCATCAACCGTATGTACAATAATTGTGCAAGTGGGCGTAAATATTCATAAATTATAATACTGTATAAAAGATAGGGTTTTGTGACTAAAGATGGGTTATGAATGACCTCAAACTAGTCACAAGTAGTGAAAATTTACATCTGTAGGATAAACAAAACAATTTTGGTAGGCTTAAGTGTGTGAATATTCTTGAATGTTCTCTGGGGTGATAGGCCTAATTAAAAAAAAAATTTGTTTTGTGTACATGAGGCAAGCAAACTTATTTGTACTATCCTAAATAATTAAAATACTGTAAAAATGTTTAAGACTAATCGTAGTAAATGCATATAAAACAATGTGTATGACACAAATCCATTAAATTAAAAGTAACTACGAACTAAGTGCCTAACTAGGTATACAATGCAGTTATCTGCTTGCAATATTGAGCGGAGCGACTATTTTTTAAATCAATAATATCAAATGTTTTATAGGTAATTCAAGTGAGCTCGTTCGCTACGCTCACTCGCTGTCAGGGTTTAGCTCGTTCGCTGCGCTCACTCTCCATTTGGGTCACTTCGTTCGCTACGCTCACTCGCCGTCAATTTAGTTCGTTCGCTGCGCTCACTCACCTTTTGGGTCGGCTCATTCGCTGCACACACTCTTTGCCAGATTTAGGTTGTTCGTTGCGCTTGCTCGCCACAAGTCTGCAATACTCTAATAGTTTTTGATTACGCAGGTTTGGTGGGGCGTGGTATTATATGTTTACAAGATATTAAATGGTGCGTCGTCCAAAATATTGAGTGGAAGGTATAAACAAACCACTACAATAAACAAAACAACAATTTCACAAAACTACTGTATTCTTAAACAGCTGATAGTAACAGTCTGCAGTTAAATTTGATCCTTATAACAACTAACTGTATAATCAACACACAGTAAACAAACCAAATAAAATATATTTCCTATTAAAATAACATGGTAACTTTAAAGGGCCGTAGGGCAGAACCCTAATGTCCGATTTGGACCATTTCAGATTTATACCTTCCCATAGATGGTTACTACGAGCAAAATTTTGTGAGGATCACTTCAGTCGTTCAGGAGGAGTACGTGTAAATAAAAAGCCAGAGTGTGGTATAGGAGCTTCGCTTGCTCCGCTCAATTATAAGAAAAGTGAGTTTTTTATTTAGATATATATTTTTTTATTGTTGTTGTTATTGATTTTAGTTGTTTTTGAAACTATTACAAAGTGGGATTAAACTTTTTGAATGTGACAATCCCTAATGCAAAATTTTAAATTTCTTCTTCGAATAGACGCTTACGGGAGGTACGAGCGTACTCCTAGTTTTATTCAGACTTGTGAAAACGGTGCATGATGGGAGAGATGGTGTTTAAAGAGGAGATAACACAGCCCCTGGTCATGCAAGATGTCTGGAATACTGCCTATTCTTGCCATATCATTTCATTCTTCCCTCTGACGATTGATGAACCAAAACCTATGACTTCATCCTCTGTTGATAAGTACATTTTTATATTAGTTTTTATTTTTATTTTATTTTACCATACACTCAAATATAAACTATATTTAAGTGGTACCGAAATATATAGTCATAGCCATTCAGCCAGTGAATATTTGTTACAGTTTCCAATAGTATTTGCTTTTTTTAACCAGGCTCTAAAGTTAATCTTAAACTGGAACTTTGTCAATATGAAAGCCCACTTAAGCCTGAACCGAAATTAGGAAATATTTTTAGAAATAAATATAAGAAAGAATAGTGTTATAATAGTTGCGAAAGACCACACTATAGCAGTCTGATTTCGGGAGGAAATAGCGTACACCCCAAAAATTATCTAGCTAAACTTAATGAAAGTTAGTTATATTTAAAAAATGAATTCAAACACCGTGGTTTACTTCCGACCCTAATTTTTAAGAAGGAAAACACAATAAATTCTTGGCAGAAGAATGACAATGACCTGTAGCAGTCTATTGGTTGACATCCGGTAGGTCACAATAATTTATAAGCTCAGAGGTAAAAGCAGCCTAGTACAAATTGCTTATGTTCATACCAATTGACATACAAAAATATGACCATATTTATTTTGTTGTTGTTTAGTTTTCACAAATTAATAAAACATCAACTGAAGTTTTGTGACATTCCGTTCTCAAGAGACATTAAAATATAAAGGTAGGTTTACACGTGAGAGTTTTTCACTCTCGGAGAGTAGTTAGTTACTCTCATAAAAATCTCAGACAGCTGTTGATAGTACTCGCAGGAAACTGTCTGGGTAACCATCTTGGAAAATTCGCTGGTTGTGTACCTCTGCGAGTACCTGCTGAGAGTACGAAACTCTCTGAGAGTGAAAAACTCACGTGTAAACCTAACTTAAGATGTTTCAAGTAAAGACAGAGAGGAACCACTCTGTAGAAATGCCTGGACTGATGACTCCTATGATGTGTGATGTACGGCCCAATATCGGGTGTTTTGTGTTGGACTGTTAAATGTCCAACTATCTATATATTTAAAAAAATTGGGTTTTTCTTTTCCGGTAATGTTTGGCCCTTCTACCCAACCGATTTTCATGATTTTAGGCTTAAATTAAAGGTATGCATTCACAGATTTGCCATCAAGCATCGGAATTCACTTTCCTATATCATATTACTCGATTTACACACAAATTAAATTTCCTCCCTGTGTATTTCTTATGGGAGTTAAATTTTAATTGTCTTTTCCGGATTTGTTTGGCTATTCTAACCGACCGATTTTGATAATTTTGGTCTTAAATTAAAGATAAGAATGCACAGATTTGCCATCAAACATTCGTATTCAGTTGTCTACTATATTACTCAACCTAAAAACATAAATGTGATAATTTCCAGAATTTAGAATTGAATTAAAGATAAAATTTTCTGGTTATAGTTATGTAATGCTATATGTTATGGTCTAAGAACCATCTCTGGAATACCAGCTTTCATATGAGCCTTTGAATATAAAAATCGGGCGAAATTGAAGCTCGCTACAGCATTCCAAATAACATAATTTAATTTAATTTTTATGAATTATCTGCATTCAATGATACATAACTCCATTTATATACAAGATATTTTAAATGTTTTGGTCTTAAAATAATCGTTGAAATCGTGGCTTTCTTTTGGGATATTGATCGTTAAAGTCGGTATTCATTTATCTACTATATTGCTCAACCTAAAAACATAAATTTAATAATTTCCAGAATTTGGAATTGAATTAAAGATAAATTGTTACAGTTATAATTATTTTAAGCTATATGTTTTGGTCTAAGAACCATCTCTGGAATATCAGCTTTCATATGAGCCATTGAATATAAAAATCGGACAAAATTGAAGCTCGCTACAGCATTCCAAATAACATAATTTAATTTAATTTTTATGAATTATCTGCATTCAATGATACATAACTCCATTTATATACAAGATATTTTAAATGTTTTGGTCTTAAAATAATCGTTGAAATCGTGGCTTTCTTTTGGGATATTGATCGTTAAAGTCGGTATTCATTTATCTACTATATTGCTCAACCTAAAAACATAAATTTAATAATTTCCAGAATTTGGAATTGAATTAAAGATAAAGTTTTACAGTTATAATTATTTTAAGCTATATGTTTTGGTCTAAGAACCATCTCTGGAATATCAGCTTTCATATGAGCCATTGAATATAAAAATCGGACAAAATTGAAGCTCGCTACAGCATTCCAAATAATATGATTTACTTTAATTTTTATGACTTATCTGCAATTAATGATACATAACTCCATTTCTATTTAAAGACATTTTAAATGTTTTGGTCTTAAAATAATCATTACAATATTGGCTTTCTTTTCAGATATTGATTGTCAGAATCGGTATTCATTTATCTACTATATTGCTCGACCTAAAAACATGAATTTGATAATTTTCAGAATTTGGAATTGAATGAAAGATAAATTTTTACAGTTATAATTATTATAAGGTATATATTTTGGTCTAAGAACCATCTCTGGAATATCAGCTTTCATATGAGCCATTGAATATAAAAATCGGACAAAATTGAAGCTCGCTACAGCATTCCAAATAATATGATTTACTTTAATTTTTATGACTTATCTGCAATTAATGATACATAACTCCATTTCTATTTAAAGACATTTTAAATGTTTTGGTCTTAAAATAATCATTACAATATTGGCTTTCTTTTCAGATATTGATTGTCAGAATCGGTATTCATTTATCTACTATATTGCTCGACCTAAAAACATGAATTTGATAATTTTCAGAATTTGGAATTGAATGAAAGATAAATTTTTACAGTTATAATTATTATAAGGTATATATTTTGGTCTAAGAACCATCTCTAGAATACCAGCTTTCATAAAAGCCATTGAATATAAAAAATCGCACGAAATTGAAGCTCGCTAATGCATTCTATACAACACAAGTTGTAATTTTTTATGACCTATCTGCAATCGATGACTCATAACTCCATTTCTATTTTAGATATTTGAAATGTTTTGGTCATCAAATAATCCTTGAAGTCTTGGCTTTCTTTTGAGATATTGATTGTTAGAATTGGTTAATTTTGAGATGTTATAATTAGTTTTAAAAAGTGTATTACATATAATTATAGGTTATAAATTTTGTTTATGTTGGTCTAAAAAGTTGTGGATCATTCAGCTTCTATTTTAAGCTCCTGATGATAGTAAAAATCAGCCAAGGTCATGAGTTGCTACATAATTTTATCCATTATAATTTTTAATCATGGTATTCTGGAATTTGAATTTAATTGAAGGCATTTTTATAAAGTTCTAATTAGGTTATGGTATTATTTTTTGTCTAAAAATCTATAGGTCCAAGAACCATCTCTGGAATACAAGCTTTCATATGAGTCATTGAGTATACAAATCGGACGAAATTTGCTACTGCATTTTAAGCAACACAAGTTGTAATTCTTTTATGACCTATCTGCAATCGATGATTCATAAGGCCATTTATATTTAAGATATTTTGAATGTTTTGGTCATGAAATAATCCTTGATGTTTTGGCTTTTTTTTGGATATTGATCATTAGAATCGGTTGATTTTGAGTCGTTTTAATATGTTTCAAAAATTGCATCAAGCCTACATTTAAGTAACAATACATTTAATTATAGGTTAGAAATTCTGTTTATTTTGGTCTAAAAAGTTGTGGATCATTCAGCTTCCATTAAGCTAATGATGACAATAAAAATCGGGCAATCATGATGCGCTATATAATTTTATCCAACATAATTTTTATTCGTGGTCTTCTGGAATTTGAATTTATTTGAAGGAATTTTTATCCAGTTCTAAATAGGTTGTGGTATTATTTTTGGTCTAATAATCCTAAATAAATTGCTGACTTCCAATCACAATTTCGTTTAATAAACGCAAGGAGAACAACCAATGTAAATTTTCTTAATAATATATACCCTTTTATTAATTGAAACTTATTATTAGCTCCATTTTCAAAGCATTTGTAAACTTCTGTACATTACGATTGGCTCTAAGCTTTTGTTTATATTTGATGAACATTTACTTTTTCTAAAATTATTAAGTTTATACTGGGTGAACGTGTGAGAATTTGCATGAAAATCAACAGTACGCTTTTCTAAAAAAAAACTTCATCGCAGTGCAACCTCCAGTTATAGAGTAGGTAAATATCATCCTTGGTTTTGGCATAAGTCTGTGTGTTAGGTACTCCTGTCAACTGTTTTTCTGTTAATTTATATTCCAATGTAAAAACCTATCTTCTGGCCCTTTGATTTTTAATTTAAAATTTATATTAATAATAGTCGAATCAGTTGTTCATGCCTTTTTCGAGTAATATTGTCTCGATTAAAAATCTAAAGCCAGTTTGCAACTCTGCATCTGCATACTCACACGCCCATTTTGATGTTAAAAAAAGCTTTTATGTTTACAAATTTTCATGTAGCGTATTACCTTTGACTATATACACTAACGTGAATAGACTTCTCATAGCACAGGCGTGTTTGAAACCTATTGACATTGGTGCGCTCTTCTGCGGCGTACATGAAGAACAAGTGACATATTATAGATGAATCAGTTTACCCTCTCTTCTCAACCAAGAATGGAATGTTTTATAACTGATGGTTATTTTTATGTTGTGGCAAAGTGTTTTGGCAGCACTGCAAACCCAGCTGAATATAACAACATCATACGTGCTGAATATATGGCAGCGACTCTGGTGCCGTGTACACGAAACTTCGAAAATTTTGCCTCAAACTAAATGCATTGGATGAGAGGTCTATTCACATTAGTGTACATAGCCAATAGCATTACTACATAATATAGATTCCACACATCCTTTTAATTTTACAACATATCTCTGTCTTTCACAAATTATTTTAACTTACTATGTCCACAAAACATATGTTTAAATAAAAGAAACCACAGTATATATTTATTGTGTTCATGTTATTTAATGTGTCATACCTAATTTGTTTTTCTGCGACCTTTCACTGTTTCATATTTTGGATTTATTGATGAATACTAAAACAATGTTCATATAAAAGCGCTAATTATTTTTGTTTATTAACATGTCTACAAAAATAAATGCTTAGTTTCAATCATGTAACTGTAGATTAACTAAATTAAATGGTTTTATATATTTTTTTTATTATTTTTTTTAATTTTTGTGTTTTTTTTTTATGTTCTCAAACTCAGTTTCATATACTGTGGTTCTTATTAGGCACACCAAATATTAAGAATTATTAATTTCATTGTTAGTATTAAATTATCAATGTCTGTATGTAATGTCAATGCTGCGGAGCAGCACGGGTTCTCTAGTCTAAAGTTAACAATTTTTCTTAATTTTATTATTCAATTACACATTGTATTTAATATTCATGATCATATTAGAAATAATTTCACTTATTCAAAGTATTCTTTACTTTTTAATAAAAATATAATCTTTACTGTGGGATTATTCTTTACTGTAATATAATCTATTACTTCATGATTATATCAGATTGGCAATAATCTTAAAAATTTTTGCAGATTAGTGAAATTGTTGTGTGATCTATAGATGAAGCTCGTACAAACCTGACACTTACCTCTCTTTACATTTTTGTGGTTATCAAAACAAAGAGTTACTATAGAATACGTTTGCTCCGCAAATCTTGAAATTAGTTGTTGCCCCGTGCTCTTTGTATTTCCGCAATCTCAAAAATGGCCATTGCATCCTTCTTTACTTCATTCCCCATAACACTTCTAACTTGTTGAATTACAAACACTATGATACTAGTTAGCACTGTCTATTTTACACACATACAGACGTGACTCTAGGATAGAAGCTATACCTACATATGTTTTTTTGTCCTGGAAGTTACAGAGGTGGAAATTTACCTTGCTGAAAATACTTTCATGCAGAAGGAAATTAAATGACTGGAGTCCAGCAGCATTATGACAGATTATAACTATTTTGCAATAAGTACAGTTTTCCCTATTAAAAGCGCTGTAAAAAGGATTCAAAAGTGAGAAAGCCACATGGGCTAAACCCACACAGCACAAGTACATCCCCAGGAGTTCTTTCTTAAACATATACTTATGGGATATTGGAATATCCCGGGGAAATCCTAAATATCCCCAATATTCTCAAAAAGTCATCCCAGGGATATCCTGGGGGATATTGAATGTCCGCGAAAACCCGCGTTTTGGGATATCCTTTCGAGATATCCTTAGGATATTCAAATATCCCTAAGGGATGTCGTTAAAAAATTGTCTAAAACTTGTAAATTGTAACTTTTTTCATCAAAATGTATAAATAAATGCATTTCTGCTAACGAACAAATTACAAAAATGAAAATAAATCGGAGCAAAAAGTATAGGCCCATACCAGGATTTGACCTTGTGACCAACCCTTCAATGATCTGACGCTCTAACCTTTTGAGCCACCTCATCTGTGCTCAGAGGTGTTCTCATTTACTATTAAGTATTGAAACTTGACCTTCATTGGTGCACTTGGAAGTTTTGCGAGTCAAAGTATAAAAGTTAGCCTAAATTTGAAGTAACTTTACAAATTGACTGTTTTTAGGTATTTAAAAAATTGAAATAAAATAGCAAAACCTTTTGAATGTGAACAGTTATATGTAATTTGGATTGTATATTTTAACACCAAATAGATTATTAATTATACTTGATATATTTTAATTTGGGTAAAATCACTACATTTTATTTTATGTAGTTTGACATTTTGAAAGTGTATTTGATGTAAAATAACCTGTGTACGTTATGGTGTGTAATGGTAAATCGAGATATCCCAGCGTAAACCCAAATATCCCCAATATTTTCGAAGTCATTCCAAGGATATCCTAGGGATATTGCAAGTCATGCATTTTGGGATATCCTTTCATGATATCCCCAGGACATTGAATATTTTTAAGAGATATCCTTCGAGACCCATCTGGAACTCCTGTCATGAAGAGAGACAGCCATGGCATTGCTTATGAAAATTTCCTGTACTTTTTACTAAGAGTTATTTTCAGAGGTTTTCATTAAAGAAAATTACTTATTAAAACTTTAGTTTATAGTGAATGACCTATACACTATTTTGCATTAAAGCTTTATAACCACTGACACGTAGTAGGGATGTTCTTTGTAGATCCTTTCGACTACAATGTTTGAATTCTAACAAATCAATTTGGCTTGTAAACAATGTTATTATCCAAATGTTATTAGCTTGTTTATTTAATTTTCCTGGACCTATATAATAAAAGTTTATTTAGTATTATATTTAGTATTTTCAATAATTTACACTGTGTCAACAGATATTTACTTGGGAAATCCTGAGAATATCTTAAGGATGTGAACGATTTTATAGAATTTAATTAAAACTATTCTTACGGACATATTCCAGGGACTTCCCAAGGAGCTCTTTTCAGATGTTTTCGTAAAGAGGCCTCAAAGAAAAATTGTATTTTTTGAATGACCTGATGACTTTAGACTTTTAGCAAAAACCCTATTTTGAATGTTTGAACTAAATTGTAAAAACGCACATATCCTAGGGATATCCTTGGAATATGGCCGTTTACGCCGCTCTGACACATCCTTGGGATATCTCTAGAATATCCTTTGAAATTTTGTTTGAAATTGTTTAATTTTAGTGATATTTACGTTAAAAGTTTGTATTTCTATTAAGTCCTTTTGGGATATGCTTAGAATGTCCTAGATTATCCTCCATATCCCCGGATTTGAATAGGATATTTGGGACTCGGTTGGGATATACTGGGGAAATCTTGTGCTCAGTGGGAATCGTATAAGGCACCCTGACCAGATTTTTGTACAAGGACATAGGTTCTATTCCTGCTCTTGACCAAATATAAACTAGTACTGCAACTCAAAAGGGTTATAACCAACCGTGGCAATGTTGGTGAGAGAGCCCAAATAAAATCTGAGGCAAGCTCCCTTGGGAGTTGCCAGGAGCATTGATTCTTTAAGAGAATCCTTGGTTACACCTTGGTTAAAATACTTTATTTTTACTTAATTATTTTTCTTACTTACTTTTCCTACTTTTTACTTGGGTTTACTGGGGGTTTCAGCTGGCTTTGGGTTTTGTGCTCCTACAATTTTGAAATCAACAAATCTGGAAGATATGGTAATTTTTTAAAACTCCTACTTTATGATTTCTATTACATTTATTTATTTAGTATATTTCATTAAAGATAGAACTGATCCAACACAACTAAATTAGTTAGTTTAAAACCACTTAATCCTTTTAATCTTAAAAAGAGCAGTATTTCAGATTCTGATAGTCACAAATAAGACAAAAGATGACTCCCAGCCTTGACTGACCCATCCCGGCAGTATGCTGCAGTAGACAGAGGACATGGAGCATGTTAATTTTTATGGGAACACAATAATTATCTAATATTTTGTTGGTTTTATAGGCATATGAATATGAATGGTGGATCCACGACCTTGAACTTGAAGTATGGTCCAAGTGCAAGTCAGTAAGTAACTTGTAAAACAACTAAGAACTGCAAGACCCATTCAAGCAAGTACATATTGAGTACCCCTATTTTTGTCCTATAGGTATAAAGATAAAGTTTTAGGAGGTGTTTTACAGCAATAGAAATAAGTACTTAATAGGCCGATTCACATTTCTAAAAGTATCCTTAAACTTTATAAACACTACGATTTATTATTTTTTGTTTGGACTGATATGAGGTTTCCCAATCTTATGATTGCAGGCCGGAGGACCCCTGTGTTACTAGCTGTAAGAAGTAATCTATCCAAGAGTGAAGAGTATAGCATTAAATTCATATCATTGTCAACCAAGTCCACATTATCTGTAAGACCAGTCCAAGAACTAGCTGTTAAGGATCTACAATTCGGCCCTCAGTGCAAAAGAACATTTCAGTCTTCAACGTCTGTCCGAGAACTAGCTGTAAGGATCTACAATTCGGCCCTCAGTGCAAAAGAACATTTCAGTCTTCAATATCTTTAAATCGAGTTCGAGAACTAGCTGTAAGGATCTACGATTCAACTCTCCCAGTGCAAAAAAAGATTTCAGTCTTAAACGTCTGTCCGAGAACTAGCTTTAAGGATCTACAATTCGAACCTCAGTGCAAAAGAACATTTCAGTCTTCAACGTCTGTCCGAGAATTAGCTGTAAGGATCTACTATTCGGCCCAAAGTGCAAATGGATTCCAGTGTTCAGTAGCCGTAATTGAAGGAAGTCTGATGGGGGAATCCATGTCATGTAGCAGTCAAAGTTGATATCACCAGAAGTAAAATAGGTAAGTCCAAAAGTAATGACTATCAAATCAAATTTATAATGATACATTATCTTTCTATCTTAAGTTAGTTACAAAATGTGAATCGGCCTGAGTATTAGTGCTTATTTCAACTTGTGGTTTAAAGCAGGGGTGCTTGAGCGTGCTTGCATGCTATAGCACGGCTTGTCTCAGCGGACAAAAGGGAATGTTTTTCTAATTTAGAGGAGATTTTTCTTAATTTTGGGGAAAAATTATTATTCCTAGAATCATCAGAGAAAAATAACACAGAATACAGAAATAATATATATATATATTTTTTTAAATTAGAGAACAGTATCTAAGAGTTTCCCTTTAAACCTATTCCTTAACTTCACCACACTTCCACGGCTCCCCATTTTGATCAGGCTTGGCAGGGGTGATAACAACACTGATGTTAACAAACAAATTCCCTAGATCATGCAAGGTAAGTGGTGGTGTTCAGCATTGTCGTTGGTCATCTGCAAATTAGCAACTTAATCATTAGCAGTAGAGTTTTCCGGTCTTCGATGTTTTGTTAAATTCAAACAATGGTAGATCCAGTAAAATAATTTTTGCAGGAGACTTTAGTCAAATTTGTAAATTTGTATGAACAAATTAAATATTTTTTAGGTTATGCCTAATTTGGGGGGTCATATTTTTATACAATATCTTTTTCATTTCTAATACTACTGTTTACAAGTCTATTATAAAATGTTTATTAACATCAAACTTAGGATATATTATAGAATGTTATTACTTAAAAAATCAAAGTTAAAATTTACCCATCTAATTACTGAAAAATAACATGCATCTTAATAGTATTTGGGAATAAAATAAACATAAGGTTAATGGTGGCGGGTATGGGCATAATCGCAGTTTGACTAAAAAATAGTCAAGGGGAATGCTATTATTATTGTACTCGCACTACACTAAGGTTCACCAGATTATAGTCCGATGAGAGTTGATTCAGTGTTGACAAATCTATCCAGAAACATGTTATTATTAATTCCCTATGGGCGCTTTCACACTTGACGACACAATATCACGACGATATCGTCGAGCACCAAAATCAATGTTATCTTATGTACCGTTTTCACACTTGACGACACTCCGCAAAAGAGTCGTTGTCGTGTTGTTATCGTCGATTGGTGCAACTGATGGTGTCATCACGATATCGTCCCGATACCGTTTGGCAGCAATTTCAATTAGATATTATAGAAGTGTTTCACACTTGCCGATTTGTCGGTGTCGGGTCGTTGATGTGTCGTCGTAGCCCGGCCGGTCGGCGAGCACCGTCCTCCTCACATCAGTCTGGAATGTGTCGGTGCGGTAAACGTTAACTTTTATTTTGAGATTTTTGTATAAATTGTTTTCTAGTTTTTATGCAGACTTTCTATCTTCTTAATTCAATAATTAAATAGTATATTAAATATTTTTTCTCTTGACATACATAACCGGTTATCAAAATAAGGTGTAATTTTAAAGCTGATGATCTAGTGCGTGTGCAAATCTATACTTATTTAAAGCTAGAGCTAAGCTGGCACTTCGGCGTGGCACGGCAGTGAAGGCGGAAGGTACCGCTGCTGCCTCACGCGGTTGGCGCCCCCAGACGATGATTAATAGGACACTGTTATGACAAATCACGGGAATTCTTAAATACTCTGCCTGTATTGGGGTAATTGTGAACTGGTTTTAATGTTTTTACAAAAACCCTTTTTAAATTGGTTTTAGCGAATTTCCCATAGGGAATAAGCTATTACCGTAGGTCTCATGGTGAGACCTAAGCCCGGGACCAAGTTACTTTTTTGTTTTGAGGTGCCCAGAGACCAAAAATAATAGTCACTAAAATTTTTATATATATATATGTATATATATATGTATATATATATGTATATATATATATATATATATATATATATATATATATGTATATATGTGTCCCTAGACACGATAACTCTCGTAAAAATGGTCCAATCGACACCAAATTTGGTAGAGATGTGTAATCCTACGTTTATTCAGATGAGTTCGAAAACCAGACATATCGACCTACCGGAAGGGGTAGTTTTGGGGGGTTTTGTACCCCAAAAATGGGTTTTTTGCATTTTTCATATGTAAATTATAAAAATTTTAAATTTTTATTTTTACCATTGGATTTAGCTCAAAAAAACACACAATTTAGTATTTTGAAGCTTTGCTCTATCTCCACTGGTTACCGAGATATTACAAAGTCTAAAGACAGTACATTGTCTTTTGGGGCTCCAATGTTAATCTTATGGAGAATAAGGATGCGTTAATATTTCACTTATTAACCAATATTTTTGGATGAAACTTGGTATTTAGCTTCATTTGGTTGAGATTCATCCATTTAAGGTAAAAAATCTTGGTTTTTGTACTTATCATGGCAGCAAACCTGCATACTTTTTCCCATGTTAATCATATGGAGAATAGGCTAACTCTTTTATTTATGGACAGATATTGATGAAATTTACTATATGGCTTTATATGGTCGAAATAAATTTTTTCTAAGCTAAAATCCTACTTTTAGTGTCCCCCATGGCAGCATACCTGCATACTCTTTCCCTATATTTATCTTAAGGAGAATAGACATTTATCTCCCTATTTATGAGCACGTGATGAAATTTCGTTTACAAGTTTAGCTGGTCAAAATTAATATTACTAATTTGGAAATTCGCTGAGTACGCAGGTCTGCTGCGACGGGGGGTATTTTAGTATAAATATCTTATATTTATTTTTAATTCTACATTATTCATTATACATCATACAAATTTTGAGTAAAATTCTTATTATAAACAAAGTTTTATGATTCTTGGCAAGATATTGCATATCTTACGATTTGTGGGGTTAAAGGGAATGCCATCCAATTTTCATGTTTTTGGTGTCGTAGATAGGGCTTGGTCCTTAATTGTTTCCCCAAAATTATGATAACAATCGGACTTAAAATAATGGCCCTATTAATAAAATTTTCTGGGACCAACCCAGCATTGTCTATTTCTTCTCCTTCTTAGTCAAAGAAGACAAAGCAAATAAAAATGACTGTTAAACTCCGCCATCTTAAGGTTGTAAATTTATTTTGACAGTAATACCGTGTCGTAGTTGTATCGTCAAGTGTGAAAGCGGTAAGATTTACCTGTGTCGTGTCGTAGCTGTGTCCTCGTTGTGCCGTTATCCTGTCTTTGTCGTGTCGTCAAGTGTGAAAGCACCCAATGAATAAAAAACTTACACATATGGTAAACATAACCACACAAATGACAACATTGCAGGGCATATATCATCATGTAGGCTTTAATTGTAAACATTTGGAAATAATGTAACCAAATATATTCCCCTGTAGTTCCCCCCCCCCCCCCCAGATCACTCTCTGGATCCGTCCCTGGATGCGACAGGGGTTAATTCAACTTTGTATATAAAACACACAACTAGCAGCTTTTAGTTTCAAACTGCTAAATCTGGCTTAATGTTAAACCATAATATCATTAATATTTTTAAAGCCTCCAACTATAATGTTCATTCATTCCAATTAACTAACATGTTTATTAAATTTAAATAAAATTATTTTAATTGTTTAAATTCATGTTACAATTTTTAACAGACTGCTAGGTATATGATTAATTATAGCGAAACATTAAAGGAAATTAAAGAGAAAACAACATCCTTGGTACTCTGGCTGTATCTCTAAGTAGTAGGGGGTTAGGTTTGAGTTTGTGTGGTACGCCAAAAAATTAAAAAGCATCAGGTGGTACGCAGGCACATGAAGGTTGAGAAACACTGGACTGAATGACTTTTGCAATACAATTCATGTAATTGTTAACTGCAATAAAATGATAATTTTTTTATATAATAAAAAATTTTGTTTTACTATGTATAATATTTTTACATAAATTACTTGTACACTGTGTTTTAAACTGATGTTTACAGCCAAATATAGGACTTTTGATTCCTAACTATGCTCAAGAAAATACTGCCTTATTGTTTATTGGAGTTGGTAAAATCAATTTTGAAGATAGTTAAGACAAACTGTAAGAAAATATAATACTGTTTTTCCAAACAAATTTTATTTACTCCCATATACAAAAGACATACAAACAGAGAACGTAAAAAAAAACACATGTTAAAAAAAAAATTAAAGCAGACAAAGTAAGGTACAAGAAATTTGGTAATAGTAATGGTGTAAAAATCATAAAATGGGTAAAACTTAATGGTACTAGTAAAAAAGTAACTTAACTGTATTGTAAATAATAGTTAACAAGAACAAGCTTAAAACAACTAACTTTCAAACTAACAAACTTCAATTTATTTACACTAAATAATAAAATGAGATGGATAATGGAGTATAGATTGTCGCAAAAATTTATTCCTAAAATTTTAATAATTGATATCACATCATATTACAATATCACTAGACATTGGCACCAATTGTTACATTACATGAGCAAATACAGAACTTGAGAGTACTGTAACCACCTCTGAGGAGAAAATAACCATAAATTAATAGTATAGAACATACATAGTACATTAATTTAATTTACATTTTTATAAAAGATATACTTAAATGTCACTTTTTATCAGATATCTATGATTTTGCACAATAATAATGCCCAAAAAATAAAAAATCATACGTTTCAATAGGAAAAATTTAAATTTTTACCAACACAGATTTATTGAAACTTTTTTACATTTGTTTTGCGACAAAAAGAACTTCACTTTTGGCGCATAACAAACATCTTACTGTTAACAAAAAGATTCAACATGTAAAAAATTTGAGTCATTATTAAGGTCCTCAGATCAAGCCTTCACTATTATCTTAATTTACTTTTTTATGTTTAACAAACATAGGTTCATTTGAGTAATTAAGCTCCATAAACTAATGTGCTTGCCTCAGTGTCAAATCGTCGAAGGAAATAATTGAAAATAATCTTATAACAATCAATGAAACACTAAAGACACAGGGTCAAAACTTGGAATTACTGTAAAAATAAAATAGCTCTACCAAACAATACTTCAGTGATAAATCATAAATTAGAATAATAAAATAATAAAAAATACTGAAAATAGTTTCCTTTAAGTGCAACATATTTGTTTGAAATATATCATAAAAATGCTTATAACAAATACAATTTAAGCCATGTGCTAAATGTATACAGTAAAACCTTGATTAACCGTCACTCTTTTAACAGCTAATCTCTGTTATGAGTCACTGCATAATTGCATCTTTTGATACTTTTGATATGCTGTAATTGATGCTTTGCTGAGAATCTATAAGTAATTGTGTTTGAATGTGATGTCAATGACATTGACATCGCGCACATGTACAACCATGATACCACATGTGTGTCTGGAACCATCATAGTCCTGGTCCCGAGGGTGATAGTTAATACAGGTACCACTGTCAATTGATCTAGAATGCTTTCCAAACAAAATGGCGCCTAAACTATGAAATTTTAAAGAACAAAATGTTTCTCTGTTTACAGGTAATTAAAACCCACATTAATGACTTAGTAAAATATCTTATTCTAAATAGTATTAAAATATTTCTTTAGCATGAAGGTTTATACCCTAAGTCAGGTAAGTTAAAGTTCAATGAGAAAAACAAATATTCTCTAGCATATGGGACTACAACTGAGGTAGTTTAAGAGAGGGTAAACAAATATTTTTTACTAAAGATGGATCCAACTCCTCAAAGAGAGAATTATTAAGGATGAGATTTAGAAATCAGCTAGACTAAAATTACTACTGGTAAAATTAAAATAGGTAATGGGAAACGACACATTAGAGATAACTTCACAGTTTTTTGTCATTTAGAATTGATACTTAACGCTATCAATGTTTCAACAAATATCTTGTCCTGCATTCGATTCGGTATAATACAGTATAGAGTACCCAACTGTAAAATATATTTTGAGTATTTTTTAACTTTAAACAGATACTTACTCTTGCATTAATACATCTATTATTAATTATGAGCTCAAGTCATCATTTGAGCCACTACCTCTCGAGTTAAACTTCAAGAACTGGGTGGATTAATGGATTTGGGTCATTAAAATCCGGGTTTGCAGGACTCTACTTTACCAATATTGGTGATGCAGGAAATTTTTGCGTATATTTTTAGCATTGACTTTACAAAGTTTTTAAATCTATAATATATAAGTGACGGAAAATATGCACAATATAACATGTTATTTAGAAAAAACTTGCATAAATTTAACAATCTACTGGCAAGAAGGTACAGTAGGACATCAATTCAGACGTCAAAAATCTGGACTGTCAATAACCCGGATTTATATCTAGCAAGAAATAAAACATCGTATACTGTCTTCCTCTACACTTAACTTTTAATTGGAATGTGGGCAATGGCGGAATGGTGCATAGCATAAGTGGGGATGGTCGAAAGGGGGAGGGAAATTTTGAAGGTCATGCAGCCAATTCTACACTTGCTACATGGAAACCTGTCAACAGCGACGTATACCGTACTCCTTGCCTGTCAGTCCCGTCAGAAGACTGACCCTGAACGGTACTTTGAATACATGCATTATAATGCACAGGGTTACATCATTTGGGTGTTATGGCCTAAGCTGCAAAAACACGAACCACTTATGTAGTTCCATAGCACATTACACATTATTTTAACAGCTCAAATAGTGTCTGATGTTTTTACTGTCAGGCTACACATGTTGCTCTAAATGAAATACCATACATTAAAATACTTGAGCATCCCTATTAATATTATAAACGCGAATGTCCCTTTGTTTGTTACGCTTTCACTCTAAAACTACTCTACCGATAATCATGAAACTTTGTACACATATTTTTAAACGTATCAGAAAAATATACCTAGGTTATTTTTTATTTAAAATTATTTTGTATGAAAAATAAAAAAAATTGCTTGTAAAAAATATTAAAATTTATTTTATTATTTATTTATTTGTTGGTAAGGAAAAAATGAATGAAAAATTCTAATTTTATGTATTCTAGCAATTTAATATATATATAGGGTGAGCATGCGGCGGCGAGTGAGCGTAGCGATCGAGCTAAACCTGATGGCGAGTAACGCAAGCGAAGCCGCGGGAAAAAGCTAGTAAAAAATATTTTGAATACATCTGACTCCTGAACACTTTACTGCATAAGAGAAAATATATAAAAATGAAATTTACTAAATAATGCTTATCGTCCATTTTTAAAGTAATTTCAATAATCCTTATAATTTGATAATCCAAATGGAGCTCAATCCATCTATTGTAAAACCCAAAAAGGATAAAAGGTAAAAATATGAAACCAAAATAAACAAGTTTTTTTAGTTACGATTTTACACAGCTAAAACCTTAAAGTAACATAATTAACTTACCTGTATGAATATGACTTTTTTGCACTGATGTGATACTTTCAAAAGTTGATAAAAACCTATACTTGTCTCTACGAAAATAGTTTATATGGCTACCCTAGATTCTTTTAATTTAAAATGGCACATATTATTTTAGAAATTACTAATAATATTTCTGAATAAATTAAAACACAGGCGGTATCCCTAACTAATAATTATACTAAACAAAACTCATTCATTGATTATTGCTCATTCTCTCATTCATTCATATATTACCAAAAGCCTAATGCAGAACCTAAAAAGCATTAAAAGATGAAAAACAGTTGCAACGATTAAATGTTTTAAAAGCCATGCATGTCAAATTAAATATTCCATATTACATTTAACACACTACATTTAATAATCATGGAACATAATGGTTTTCTCTTCTTATGAATCCTCCTTAATCAGATCTGCATTGCGAGCCATTTTATAGAAAATTGAGTGCTGTTCTTTCATAAGTTTATGTGGTGGTCCATCTTCTACAATTTTGCCATTTTCAATCACCAAAACTCTGAAAAAGTGTGCAACTTATTAATGCTAGGGGGGTGTTATTTTTTATACATATTTTGTTGCAGAAAAAAACCAGCATCTATAAACCTTAAAAGGGGTGCAGGCTGTTAAAAACAGGATTAAAGATAGTGAAGAAATATTGGAGTAACTTTTCCTGTGATGCTGAGATAGAAGTAGAGCAGTAATTGAAGCGCTTGCCTCATGATCTGGGGTGATTTAGTCTGGTCCTTAGCACAAACAATGCACTTTGTGGAGTGTGAAACTAGAAGGTCAATAAGGTCATTTCAGTGTAGTCGACTCATATTGAAAATTTGTGTAAAAAGCTTTTGAAACTAATTTTCCAGTTGCATAAATTGAAATATTATATTACGTGCCAGGGGGACCGAGCATTTGCTTGGAAAACTGGTTATAGAGCCTTACTGGTGGAAAACTGGTAGAAAACTGGTTTCCTACGCTCAGTCGCCCCTAGGACGAGCTCGTTTGCACCTATGATCTCTCATTAGTAAGACCTTGTTAGCATAATGCTAGCCACATTCACACACCAATAATGATGTGGACAGACTGCAGTCGGTTTACTCCCATTCAACTGTTTCTAGCTTCATTTAGCCTGCTTTAAGGGCTTCACTTTGTTTTTATTTTTTAATGGCTAGCCGAGTAAACTTAGAATCTGACCTAAACTGAGATGAAAATGGAAGTGTGCTGTGCTTACTTGTCTGCATCCAGGACTGTGTTGAGTCTGTGTGCGATGATGAGCAATGTGGAGTCTTGAAATTCCCTCTTGATCGTCTCATGGACCAGCTTATCCGTCTTCATATCCATGGACGAAGTAGCCTCATCCAAAACTAAAATCTTGCTCTTGCGCAGCAGAGCTCTCACCAAGCAAATAAGCTGCTTCAGTCCCACACTGCAAGTTATTAACTCTACTTTAATCATGTTTAATTTTGATAGAAGAAAATAGCCTTGTCTTCTTAGAACCGGAGGGGCCAAACCCCTGTAAGGCCACGGCCACACGAGCGTTTTTTCACGTGGTAAATACTAGCTTATTTTCACACTGCTCAAATTTATAATTCAATTCTAATTATAAAATCTACGGCGTGAAAACAAACTCATGTGGCATACCCCATTACATTTAATGCTGCTCATATTTCTGGTGTATTTTCATGCTGCGTTTGTGCGTGAAAAAAACGCTCGTGTGGCCGTGGCCTAAAACAAGAGGCTTAACGGAAGTTATATGATAAATGGTTTCAGGGGGGTACAAAGCCTGTGAAAGGTATGTGTTTAGTGGGGAAGGTACTGGAGAGTCCCATACAACATCCGCAAAAGGGAATCAAGAATCAAGAATCAAGAGTTTTATTGTCTTTAAGCACATATGCAATTGACAAAGTCACAGTAAAAATGTTTAAAGCTAGTCATTCAGTCGTTGTACATAAGTTATTGCATACAAGTTGGATAACTAAACATAAAATCTAAAACAGAAAAACAATAAATAAACAACAATAAATACTTTATAACAAGGCTAAAATATTAAAGAACTAGTATCACAGATCAAATACTCCTCTACATTGTAAAACACTTTTTCTTTGAGCCATTTTTCTAAAACAACTTTAAACCTTTTTAAATTTACTTCCCAAGCTTTTTCAGGCAATTTGTTAAATAACTTAAGTTTCATAAACAAGTGACTGCTTCTACTTTTCTCTAATCTAATGGATGGCAGTTCTAAAAAATATTTTTTTCTGGTAAAGTGGGCGTGTATGTGGAACGCCCTATCTCCTTCTTACAAAAAATAAAACAAAAACACTTTTGATAGGAGAAGGATAACCATAGCTGATGTGATCATGAAACATACAAATTACTAATAACTTACTTGAAGAAATTGGAAATTCTCTTACTAAGCCACAAATAAAAAAAATAAATAAATAAAAAACTCAATAATATGCAACAATTATTGCAACTCTCAACGAACAACTCAAGTACATCTGCCTTGTAGTAATAAATGCATTATTCATGAATAATTAGAATAGTACCATGGGTGGATACTTAGAGGAGTGCACCGTGACCCCAAATATTTTACACAATAATTATTTATAATTGTAATGAGCTGCAATATAAAATACTGATGGGTTATAGTTGTATTAAATAATTAGGCTAAATTTATATTCTATGCCTAAAAACCAACCATTTAATTAATTAATTATTTTTATTTGGGATTAAATTATTTAATATTTCTTCCAGAGATCTCGCACAACCAGATGGCAATACCTAAATCTACGCATGAATACTTGGGGGGCCAAGCATTAGCATTGTTTTTGGTAACTTGTACATTTCTTTTGTAATAATATTCTCAGTCTAACTCTGTGTGGGTCACGGAAGCCCAAAAAACAACATTTCTTTTCTAGGCGAGCTCATTCGTTAATATTGTGTTTAGTACGGAACTTAGATTTAAAGTTTCATGCTACCTATATTTTTTATAAAGTAAGCAGCTGACATTAAAATTGTTTATTGCAATAATTAATTATGGACATGATGAAGCCAAATTTTTCAAAATACTGACTCCAGTCTATCCACACATTAGTTTGATTGATCAAGAATCAACTGAGCAAAGAAATTAACCACAATAATTTTAGGCACATTGACCCACTCCAACTACATATGACCTAATGACAATCAATAGGTAAAAAAAGACTGCAAGATACTGATGAGACTGTTCAAGTGTTTAGTTATAAATAAATAATAGAATATTTATCACCTTAGATTTGAACCTCCATCTGTAATTTTATAATTCAATTTTTCATCATGGTAACGGACAAATCTTTCCAGATCGGGAACGTTTTTGAGTGCTTTCCAAATGTCGTCATCATTTTTACTTTTCAAGGGGTCCAGATTCATCCGCAGAGTATCCGTGAACAAAACTGGGTCCTGTAAACCAACAGTTAGTTCTTGGTGTCACTTTGAAGCATTTAATGAATGTCATTGATATGTTTGGCTATCTCAAACTATTCAGAGAAATACTTTCCTACGTATTTCACCTGTTTAGAAACCTCTATGTAAAGAAAGAGTTATACAAACACATAAAGTTTCAATCTGCCATATAACCATTAAAGTAAAAATAAGAGAAAATCACTCACTACATATAGACTAAAAATAAAACTTCGCCTACAATTTAATATACTCACTTGGGGAATGATGGATAGGTTAGACCTCAAGTCTTTTAAAGGGATTTTAGAGATGTCAATGTCATCAATGTATATTTTGCTGTTATCCGTAGCTGGTTTGAGTACACCAAAGATAGCCAGAGCCAGAGACGATTTTCCAGCACCTGTTCGGCCGACAATGCCGATCTGTAAACACATAACACAGGGGATTGACTGGATTGAGTTATACCATAGATTAAGCATTTAGCATACCCTTTAGGGAGTATACTAAAATTATAGTTGTACTAAATTACAGAAAGTAGCCTTACTAAGGTTTGGGAACGTCACAAACTACTTTAGCCACTTTAGAACCAAGAGACCAATTAACTGGAGGGACAAAAGTCAAAGTGATAAAAACTAAATTTTGACCCTCTTTGTGAATTAGAATATGAAAGAGTCCTCCACATTAAATCTAGCAACTGCCTGCCACTCACTAAAGAATCTTCTTCACCCCTGGGCCAGTAGCCCATTGTTGCGCAGTCGGCAATGTTAACTATACGGCTTTTAATGCAAAACATGGTATTTGATTCCCCTGTTTCGGACGCCGTTTTTCAACCGATTTTCTTTAAACTTGGTAAGTGGTTAGTTGAATAGTTATATTAGGCCCCTCATACCTCGAAATTTCAAAAAATTTTCTAAATTTTGAAACATTAACAAGGAATTGAGTTACTTTGCGACATCACAGAGAGTAATATTTGTTGAATTTTCAAAATTTCTTCGTTACATAGGTATGAGGGACATAATATAACTATTCAACTAAACACTTACCAAGTTTAAAGAAAATCGGTTGAAAAACGGCGTCCGAAACAGGGGAATCAAATCGTATGGTTAACATTGCCGACTGCGCAACAATGGGCTACTGGCACAGGGGTGAAAGATGACTCTTAACAACATGTAATGAACGAGTTAACACTTAGAGTCAAATAAAAATGTTGTCATATTGTTCCATACAAATTTCCAAAAAATATACAATCTAAAGTTGGTTTGACAATAATTTTAATTTTACTACAAAATATGAACTCACCAAAACTATTTAAGGTACCAGGACTCTTCATAAAACAACTGCAGAACCGAGGCCATCATCTAGGCCAGTATAATAATGGGTAAAGGATAATAATGGGTAAAGGAAAATAATGGGTAAAGGATAATAATGGGTAAAGGAAAATAATGGGTAAAGGAAAATAATGGGTAAAGGATAATAATGGGTAAAGGAAAATAATGGGTAAAGGATAATAATGGGTAAAGGAAAATAATGGGTAAAGGATAATAATGGGTAAAGGATAATAATGGGTGAAGGAAAAGGACAAATGGAATTTACATCACAAATTTAATATCATATACAGTCAAGTTGGCTTAGGTATGGCCATTAGTAAAGCACAGGGCCAATATTGTGGTGTTAATTTGAGACAATCATGATTTTCAGTCAATTGTAAATCCATTGCATGTTCCAGAATTGGGTCAACTCAAATAAGATTGTTCATTTACAATCCAAATAATAAAAAAACAATTTTAGCATATGATCAGGTGCTGTAAGCGAAAATTGAAAGTTATAATCGTTTATAACTTTGAGTCTAACTGTAAATAAGTTAGACCTCAAGTCTTTTAGAGGGATTCTAGAGATGTCAATGTCATCAATGTATATTGATGTTCTTATCCGTAGCTGGTTTGAGTACACCTATATGTGTACAAAATTTTATTTTACTTATACAAGCTATTTTATAATGTAATTCATAATAATTTTAATAAGTATATTAATCACTTGAATTCAGGTACACAAAATTCAATATTCTTTTAGTTGTGGAAAGATTTGAATACATGTATAAGATAGAGAAATTTATTTTACAGCCATTACATGTGCGATGCATTTTGACCCAAACAAAGCTGGGTTTTGCTGCCAGGGGTGGACTGACACTATGAAAAGGGCGGTGGAATGGGTACCGGAGGGGCGCCATATATATACATATATGGGATTCATATTATTATGTATATAATAAATAACATTATACATAAAATAATGTAAATAATTATTATACCTGTTTCGACTATCATATAATTTTCTAGCAATTAAAATTGTAACCTTACAATATTAAAAGGTTTATTGTTTAATTACTTAAAATGACATAGTTGAAAAATGTGACAAAAAAACAAAGCAAAATATAGATACTTTGGTCTTTATTTCTAATGATTATATTAACAGAATCCCATAAAATTTACTCAATTTACAATGTATCTATAGAAGTATATTACTGTAGTTTGTAAAATACAGTAAATCAAACAAAAGTGTTAAAACAGTAACTTCTTAATTTTTAATAAACATTATAAAGTGATATTAAAAATCAAACTAATGAAAGTAAGAATAACTTTACAATAAGCATTTGAAGGCTTTGTTGGCAAATATTAAACTTGAAAGCCATAGTTTTTTATCTTTATCAAAACCAACATATTTTATTTACATTACTGTTTGTTTCTGTCCATAAAAGTTAAGTCAACATACCAACAGTTTATACGTGAAGAAGTCTTCGTAATTGTTCACACTTCTCATTAAATGGGGATAAAACGCAGCATATCACCTGCAGTCTCTCGAGGAACCAGCTGGAAAACCAGGGTCCTGTCAAGTTGCTTGGGTTTGTGCTGGACAGTAAACTTAGTTGGGCTAACCATATTGACCAGATGAAAATAGGCTGTCACGGATCTGTTTCCTCCTACTCAAGCTGAGGAACTGTGTGACAGAGTCATATTTAGTCATGGTTTACCATGCTCTTTTTCACTGCCATGTGTCATAAGGTTTGCTACTGTGGGGGCATTCACGGAAGGTCCAGGATGTGCTCAAGCTCCAGAAGCGTGCCGTAAGAATAATCACAAGAAGTGAGCACCGTGCTTATTGTAAGCCTTTGTTTGCACGGCTTGGACTTCTCACTGTTGTCGGCCAGTACATCTTGCTCTGCTTGTTGCACGTTAGGAGTAACATTAATGATTTTACCACCCGACAGAATGTGCATCCCCACAATACCCGACATCGTGCCCAGCTCGACATCCCAAGAGTGCGCATTGCCAGATCTCAGAATAGCTATAGTGTGTTGTCCATCTCCCTCTTCAACAAACTGCCCCTCAGAATTAGGCAGCTGGACCCAGACACTTTTAATAAGGTCCTATCAAACTTCCTCAAGATTAGGGCACACTATAGCCTAAATGAATTTCTTGAGGATGATCTGACAGTTATTTAGCCATTTGTAGCCAGCCGGAAGTTTCAAGTTCATATTAAGTTTATGTTTTAAGTTATATTTATAGTGTGCAGTGAGTAGTATATGTATGTTTTGTAATTTGAATTTTTTTGACGCCATCAATCCCACGCCGTGGGTCAAAGATGAAGACATCAGGTATCAGGTAGGTATCAGGAAGAAGTCTTCGTAATTGTTCACTCTTCTCACTCAGCTTGTAGATTATCTAATAATTATTGATCTTGACAAGAATATCTCCCTCCATTTTCATGAGAAATAAGGTCTGAAGGTGTTCATCAGTGAGTCGTGAACGGACTCGAACGGAGCCTTGATTTTGATATATTTTAATTTTACGGCCGTTCACATGACACTTGGGTAGCTGGTAATGTCAAGAGATATACTTAAAGACTTTAAAAAGGTTCGTGTACAGCCTTGAAAACAAAAACATTGAACTCAAGTTAGTCGTTGAATGCACACTTGAAGCAAGTATTGCATTTTTACCACTTTTACACTGAATATACTGCAAATAGTTTGGGTCTCTTTATACGTCATCATTTAAGTTCGAAACCAATCCTTCTTCCGAGAGCTCATACCTTCAAAATCATCGGTTGGTTCTGTTATGTTTACCGGCTTCGACAACTGGTGATGACACGGTGATTAAAAAATATACTAATTAGTTCCTCCTCCAGTTTCCCCTCCTTGCAATCGGTAACTAATTCTATTATAATTTGAAAGCTAGAAGAACTAATGTCAATGCCAATGCTGTTAAACCGCTTGGGATCAAAATATTTTAAATCTTAGCATATAGACTTTGTTTTGCTGAAAACTTTTCGTTCATACATTTGACAGCTTGATCTATAACACAGTTAAAAAGATCGAGTTACTTCAAATCGGCGATTGCTGTCCTCAGTTAGGCCACGTCTCCTGATGGTTTCCCCCGGCATTTTCTTATTCTTTCTACTCTCACCCCAGGCAGTTCTGTTTCTATGATGATTTCTTCCATATTTGGAACTGTACCCGACAAGTGTTCGATTTTGTTCGTTATTTCAGTGACGAGGACCTCTGCAGCTTTGAAGACATCGGCAAACTTGGACCTGACACCTTTAAAATCCTAAAGTCGCCTTTTTTCCTAAGTGCAGCATACTAGCCTCAATGATTGAGGATAGTCAAGATCCTTGGTTTGCAGGTAATCTTTAAGTGGAGTGGTGTGCTAAAAAATCATCAGGAAAGTCATTGCAACGAAGATTGCCTGGAAACTGTATATAGTTTCTGCAAAATTCAAATACAGCATCGTTCCTAACCTGTTAAAATTGTCGATTTAAATAGGCCTAATGGATTACAAGAGTCGTTTTAATACTCGTATTTATATTCAAAATTGTACATATTCCAGAATAAATACAAATATACACTTTGTGTAAGCTTTAACAAAATCATCCCATTGTGATTGAGATTTACTCGTACTACGTCGCAATGGTCGCGCCCAGGCTAACAGCTGTTTTGCCGCACAGGTTAGCCAACTATATCGAGTCATTGCTACACAAAAGAGTTCCCAGTTGGAGCAATTTATCAAAGTTGAACATTCAATTTATATGAAGATAAACGTATTATGTTCAAGTCATGAAGTGCAAACACATATTAATCGTTTTAGGAAAAATAAAAATTCACAAATATTGAACTTTCAAAAAATATTTTACAATTCCTTATAATGAAAAAATCCCGTCCTAGGGGCGCCGGGGCGCCTTGATAGGGAGGGCGCACCGGGAATTTCCCCGGTGTCCCGGCGGCTCAGTCCACCCCTGTTTGCTGCTTGTAATATATTAAAGGGAAACTACTGTGTGCAGGTGTAAATTTAATAAAAATTTGAAGGAGCTGAAGCTTACAATAATAATCTTATGGCTTTCAGTGGATGGAGATCAGAAATTGACTGACAGTCTCCTCGCCTCAGAGGCCTGCACTTTTTTGTTTTCTATGCAGGTAAATTCATTTTGCCAAAAAAGGTATACTCGAACCACAGATTATTGGTCGAATTATACAGAATTTGGATTTGGTGGATCCGTTTAAAAGTACTGTAGTAAGAATAAAATAATCGTGGAAGGAATCGTAAAGACAGCCGATCACGATGAATAATTCTATCATGATTCAGGATTTTTAAGCTTATCAATTAAATGTTTCCAAAATAATACGAGGAAATTTGACGATAATAAATAAGATGAACTTTTCATGTTCATATGTTGATGTGGTGGATAACAGCATTTGCCGATGACACTGCTTTTGCCTAATCGTCTGCAGATCTCACTGGCCTGATATCCAACATGCAACAAGACCTCAATAAACTGAGCCTTTGGTTTAACTACAATAAATTATCATTAAACTCTAAAAAAACCACATATATGATCTTTACTTTTTCAAGTTCATTATCTTTTGATGCGCCCCTCAAGTATCATTCTTTAAACTGCTCTCACCATAACTGCTCATGTAGCGTTCTCTCACAAACAAAATCAGTAAAATATCTTGGTCTACGAGTAGACGAAGATTTACTGTGGAAAAATCATTTAAAAAGCATCAAACAGTATCTGTTTGGATTTTTACGAAAATTCTATTTTTTGCGTCCTTTGTGCCCAGATAATGTTTTGCGTCAAATTTATTTTGCGTTTATTCACTCTAAACTAAATTATGGAATTTCTTGTTGGTGTAGTACATATTTAACTCATGTTCGTCCTGTTTTTATTACCCAAAAATATTTCTTAAGAATTTTATGTAAAAAACCCCGTTCATCCGAATCTTTGCCTTTGTTTCGTGCCCAAAATATATTACCTCTAAGATATCTTTACGTGTACAAAGTTTTAAAAGCATTTTTCAAAATGACCAAAAATGATGGAAATACTATTAATTATAATTCTAGCCACTTTAAAAGATCGTGTGAAGATTTCAGAACCCCTCGTACCAATTATACAATTTTTCAAAAAACACTTCTCTTTCTTGGCCCTAAATTTTATAATAGTTTACCCCCTGAAATTAAGCGTCATAAATCCACCAAAGCCTTCTCATCACAATTAAAGAAATGGTTACTATCGTTATCTTATTCAGAAATTGAAAATATGTATAGTATTTTATCATAACACCCTATCTCGTGAGAGATATGGGTGAACTGTTGTAGATTGCCCCCCAACCCCATGCACAACTTAGAGATCCCTGACTCCTGTCCGTCCGTCTGTCTGTCGTATGAGTGTTACTGTCCGTCCGTTTGTTTTCTTTTCTATTTGAAATTATTTTAAATATTTTGTATTAATTCTAGTTTGAATTAATTTGTTTTGATAATGTTAAATTTAAATTCCTGGTGTAGAAATACTGATGACTCCTAAGGCACAGACAAGAATAACAAATTCTTAGTGCCTTAGTACTTTATTCCTTGCAGATATGTTTTTTACTTTTATTTATATTGTTAGATATATTTCATTTTGTAACCAATAGAAGTTTTTTGATTTAGTTAATTTCTAGTACTGTCTTACTTTAGAGATGATAAGTTTATTTTAATTATTTTATTAGTTTAAAATTAATTGGTTTGATATTGTATATGTATTGTTTTATGTCTGCAAGAATAAACTATTTTGAATTTGAATTTGAATTTGGTGGTATGACATCCCAAACTCCTGGGGAAGAAAAGTCACATTAGTCGGCATTTTTCGTAGTCTTCTGTTGAACGGAATAAAGTGGAGATGAACAGATGGGATGTGATTATATGTAGGGATAATTGAAAGCTTCTTGTAATTTTATCGATGAAAAATATAGGATGTGATTAGGGATAATTAAAAGAATCTTGTAATTTTATGGATGAAAAAAAATATTTTTAAGGTTTTTGAATTGCCATACCTTTTGTCCAGGCTTAACAGAAAAATTAATGTTTTGAAGAACATAATTGTTTTTCCCTGGATATTTAACACTTAAGTCTTTGATCACAAGTTTCCCACTTCTAGGCCATTCTCCATTTCTTGTGTCTGTTTGGTTATGCTTTTTTGTTTCTCCACCCCGTTTTCCAACCTTTTTATTGGTTTTTGTGAAGTGTTTATTTTCTTCCTGAAATTAAAAAGTAAATACGTACTATAATAGTAATTGGTAGGTAAGAATCATATTCACAACCATAACTTCTTGTCACTTAAATTCAAACATATACAAAACAGAGGTGAATTATTAATCATGAATAAACAATTTCTTAATTTATGAGTAAAGTTTTCTAACATCATGAACAAGAATTTAAAATATACAAAATTGTGTGTTCAGAGTATGTTATTGTATTTTAATTAACTATTATGTTTTTTAATAAACGACTGAACATTTTTTATAGAAGTTATAATGATATTTATTTGACTGAATAAGCCATGTTGTATGCAGACGAGACACAGGGCTCTAGGTTTTGTGGCGGTCCCTCACGAATTTACTTCAGCTTATAAATTACACAAATAAAGATTAAATACCCCTGTCGCAGCAGACCTGCATACTCAGCAAATTTCCAAACTTTCAATTTAAAATTTTTTTTTTAACTTCACCCATAAACACCATGGGAACGAGGAGATGGGTTTGCTGCCTTGTGGATATTGCAAGTAGATATAGGAAAATTCATCCCATAGTGCATGTAACTAAATTGCATCAAATTATAAAATTTTTTATTTTCCCCATAAACCCCATACTTGGGTCTTGGGGTTGAGTGGGTGGGTTTGCCGCCATATGGGTGCTGTAAGTAAGTATAAGTTAAACCCTACCTAGTGAATGTACATACCAAATTTGATCAAGTTATGTCAATAAATAAGTGAGATACAGGGTTTTGTTAATTCCCCATAAGAATAACGTGGAAAATCAATTTTTGGATTTTCTCCGTAACCTGTTAAGCCATTTTAAAAATTCAAAATACCTTTGTTTTTTAAGCTCTTTTCAATGGGTTTAGTTAAAATTGTTCATTTTTTTAAATTATGTCCAAAAATGCCAAAAACCCATTATTGACCCTTTTGAAACCCCATAAAACCCCGTTCCCATAACCCGTTAATGCTGCTTTGCGATTTCATGAAAATAGACCTGGTCCTACCACCTTCATATCAAATTTCATCAAAATCAGAGGTCCCTGTCAAAAGTTATCAGTACAACGGTCACTTATAATTTGGAAATATATATATATGAAAATGAACCAACGGTATTTTGGTCCTCTGGGGACCTCAAAATGAAAGAAGTAACATGGTCCCGGGCTTAGGTCTTACCATGGCTACTACTGTAATAGCGTATTCCCTATAGGGAAATTTCGCTAAAAACACAAACAAATTATAAAAATTTTACTGAATAAAACCATCTTGTATGCAGATGAGACACGGGGCCAGCTCCAGGTTTTGTGGCGGACCCCCAATTTACTTTAGCTTATCAATTACACAAAGAATGATAAAAAAAAACACAACAAAATTTTAATAACCTACGCTAGTAGTAGGCCTATTTTTAGTTGGTCTCATTCGTTGTTATTGAGAAAACAATTTTTTTCAATGTTTATAAATTTTGTCATGGAAAAAGTTCAGATAAAAAAAATATTGGCATTGGGGGCGCTTTAAAAAGTTAGATGGTGCTCTTTACGGCTGAACGGAGCTGCTTTTTATCACTGACAGGGTGCACTCTTAATTTCCAACGGGGAACGCTCTGACCTGCCGATCAGAGTGCTCTTTAACACCAATAAAGGGCGCTCTTTCGGGCTGATCATTAGCCACTTTTAAGCACAGAAGATGGGGGCACTAATCTCCGCCGATACAGGGCCCTCGTCTCCTCTAATGGGAGGTGCTAGTTACGGCTAAATGAAAGTGCTCAGGGTTTCTGCCAATCTGGGCCACTCACTCGCTAATAGAGAGCTTTATTTATCACTACACTATTAATTGAGGGTGCTCATATACAACTGACCGGCGGTGCTTGTGCCTGCCAATGTCTTCAAAGATTGGGGGCGCTTGTCTGCTTCGCAATGGCGTCCATTGGGACTTGGCGCTTGGTTCACCTATATGGTAGAGCCTATCCTGATGAGACAACCTACTTGATAATAACACATAAGTGTTTAAAACCGGGTTGTGTTTATACAATAAGAAACTAATTGGACACACCAAGTAATTAAAAGCCAAAATATAGAGAGTATAAAAAATAAAATAAATAAAACTACCATTACAAACTATAAACCACAAGGTTTATTCTGCTGCCAAAGCAATGGCCAAACATTGTACTGTAAGGTGATAAATATAATTGAAATCAAATGAAATTTTATTATATTCGTTAGATGTTATGTTTATTAATTCTTTGGGTTTATCAAACACGTTTACCATAGTAATAATAAAACTATATGAGTAAATGGTTTATTATGAAGAGTAAAAATTTTCAAGAGGACCTGCGATGTATTTCCCTGATCATATACTATATGTATAAAATTGTGTGGCCAACAACATAAAATTTAGTAAACCACCTATTTTTTACCAGATAATACAATGACAAAACAAAACCATTGAATTTATTTAACTTACAGGTTGTAGATTTTGATACTCTTTAATTCTTTCAAATGAAACTAAGTCGGTTGAGATTTCACTAGCCGCTTTCACAGACAGCATGAACCAATAAGGAATCTGCAAATACAAAAAACTCTTTAAACATAATAAATGCAGAGATAAACCAATGATTCTCTTTAAAATACAAAACAAGTCCATTAAAAAACCATCAAAATAAAATATTAAACACATTTAAAAATTAGGTGATATTTCTACAATGTCAAAACTATTTACATGGTTTATACATTTTATGACCAACAGGACTGCATTAGATAAATGACATACCTTGTTTCTGTCGTAGCCTACTCTCACTCCAATTTGGATGACCCGGGTTTCAGTCTATATTAAACCATAGTCATAACCTGTATCATTAAGGACCTGTTGTTCTTAAATTTATCCACCTTGCAATTTTGTTAGGTGCACAATAAAACATGATTTTAAATTTTTTGACACAAACAAAGCACATAAAAAACACGAACAGTTAAAAATTACACTTGACTAGATAGACAATCACAGCACGAATGTGGTCACCACGTTTGTGGCCGGTGACCATGAGAGTGAGAGTGGGCTACGACGGAAACAAGGTGTGTCATTTACACGGTGCAAAGAATGGTTATTATTTAAGCAAATAAGGTAAGAAACACAAAATCTGCTATGTACATTACAATATAAAATAATGCAAAATCTTTGATTGAGGACTTACATGAGAAGCAAATATAATAATCATCTTGATGTCGATATTAAAAAGTCCCCCAATGTTTTTGTTTTCTCTGTTGTAGACCGCATACAGACAGGCTATCATCAAGACCATTATTCCAAGAAAGTCAAGCCAAAAATTCAGCCACCTGTTCAGAGAAACAAAAAATTATAAATGTATTGAACCAATTGAACCATTTTTGACCCCTTGTCTTAGAAACAAAATGCCAATAATTAACTTATCTATGAAAGAGGGCTTTAATGGTAAGATTATATTGATTGGATTATATAAAGTAACTGGTTTGATCAATAATTTCATTTTAAGTATTGTTTTCCTTACATGAAACTAAGCTGAACCTGTATTGTATACGTTTAAGGACAAAACAGTTAATCGTTTGAAGATCAAAATAAACTATATTTTATGGATGTTAAACATGGTCTATATTTTATGGATGTTAAACATTTGACCTATCTCACGTAGAGAAGCAATGGGTTAATACAGCTAATAGTAATGAGAAAAAAATTTTTTGTTTCTGATCAAAAGTTTTACTAGATAAACTAAAACTCTAAAAGAAGATAATTTTATCTTTATGCAACAGCGAACAATATAGGAGAAAACTTTCTGCAAGCTTTGACTTAACAAATAGCCATACATTGTCAAAATTTTTAAGTGATTAAAAAGCGATCATTTGTCTTGTTGATAAATTGCAATTCTGCAGATATAAGAAAATTTAGATTATTGTATTGGATTAAGTAGTTAAACAGTGTTCCAATAGACGGCTGTCATCAGTAAAGCCGTAATTTTGTGAAAAATCTTTAATTAATAGTTTGTAACAGTGGTCTCTGAATATTAGAAAAAATAATTTATTGGAGACCGACGTTACAAGGACTGCCATTACATCTTTTAAAAATTCAAAATTAAATTTTATTCTTCTTTCAGTCAAAGTATGGTATAATTTAATACCTTTAATACCTTTATTGAAATGGCGACCCAACTCAATAGGTAGTTTAAAGCCAAGTATGAATGAGGGATGAGTGTAGGATGATTGTACCTCGATCTTGTAGTCTTGTTACTGACTAAGGCCGACATTCTCCTTAGACAGGACTGTTAATTCATAGCCCAACAGCCAATGGTATCTAGGCACCTACAGTTTAACGTGGGATCCGAACCACAATTTCAACCTCCCATATAAAATTGGTCTAATTATGAGGATGGTACTTATGGATGAACTAGTATTCACTAGTGCGGACGTTAATCCCCACCAGGAAATATAGCATCCACAAGCCATCGCTCATAACTATCCACAATTCGTGACCTCCAAGTAGCTGGATTACAGGACGTCGCCACCGTCCCAGTCACAATATATAATTATTATATTTGGCCTTTAAACATAGAAGCCCGAATAGCTGCCCTTGCTTAACCACCCATATAGGATTGACCCTACTTGTAAGCAACATACATGCCAATGTTGCTGCTGAAATCCTGATACCCAACTGAAAATAAACACTCAAGTTACAAAAGGCTAATAACATTCTTCTCGAAAACATAAAATATTTCAGTAGTTTTCATTATATGATGAATAACTTATGTACATTTTAATAGATTTTAGGTAAACATGGCATTTTGGAAACAGACAACTGTCAAATACACAGTCAAAAATCTAAAATATGAGGACTGTAACATTAAAAAAGAGACGCATGGCCACCTCTCTTAACCATTTAATAATTTTTAGTTTTCTTTTAAATAACATTACAGGTGTTATTTGTTTAACGGTCATTTAAATTTATGTTATCCGCCTTAGGGTCCCATACAATAATGGGTGATTAAAAGATCTTCAGCTGTATCCAGCTTTCTATAATGTTTTCTACCTTATTGCAAAAAACTTGCAGAAAGTTTGAAATATTCTTAATTAAAAGTGTACATGAAATCTTATAAAAACAATGCCATAAGCGAGGCTTGCTTAGTCAGTACCTACTGGATCATGAAATAACTTACATGGTTACTATAGTAAAATGGTAGTTCAACTGCTGGTTAGATTCAACCTTAGAGTTAAAATCTGATTCAAATTTCTGTTGCAAATTGTATCCACGAATAGAAGATGTTCCTGAAACACAAGACAATAAAGCAGCTAGTGATTGATCATAAACAAGGGGTATAGAAAAAAGAGAGTTGTGTGAAAAGCCTCATGGCGTGACATCGTTGGGCTCATCACTAGTGCTTTCAACATGATGGGAGCTTCAAACCAATCTTAAAACATTAGTTCAGTTTCGTTTCCTAGATATTTTTCAAGTGTGCTTAACTTGACCCAACTACCTCACGCCATCATTGCACATATGCCATTGCCATCTTTTTAAAAAACATTGAAATTACTTTTAACATGTTAACTGAAACATGTTATTTGGCACTATTACATATACTTGCACTTAGTCATAGTCAACTTACTTGTTAATAGTCAATATTTTGACTATTATTTTGTGGTCTTGATTATTATTTTTTTATCCAAACTTTAGTCAATAACCTGTGTTTCCTATTCAGAAATATAGATAATCCATTTCCTGCCTTTCACATTATTTATCGATTGGCCAACAGAATAGTGCTCACAAAAGTCCATTAACTATCCAACTTTTCATGCCGATGGAGTGCCTTATGTTTCACATGTTTGCCGATAGTGTGCAACATATGAATTCTAGTGGTAATTAGATGGACTGAATCAGCTTGTACATAATCCGACTTCATAGTGAACAGATCCTTTGATTGCTTACTTTTCATAGCTTCTTCAATACCACGAATATACAAAAAATCAGTATGATGTTTCCCTCTTTACTTTTTCTATATTACTAGTGGCTCATAGTGGCAAAAGCCCCTAAAGTTAAAATAGCATGAACCATAGCAGATTACCAGTTCTTCACTAAATTTAATTTTAATAGGCTATATATAATATTTTAAACTCTTTGAACAGGCCATTTGCCCCCAAAGCACTCTTTACAATCATATACTGTTATGCCACCCGTTTGTAAATGTTTCATTTTGTCTGTTGAACTTATATCATATCGATCTATGAAAAATAAGTTTTGAAATATATCATAGTCCCTTTGAGATATGACGGTTTTTCTTATAAATAACATAGAAAAGCAGCAATGAGAAAAAAATATGACGAATGTTCAACACCCATTTCAGAGTCAATAAACTTTTTGTTAAAAAGCCATTTCATTGTCTTGTTTGTTCTCAAATTGAATGGATATCTTAGCTCCTTTCAGATTTTTTTTAATTTTTTTTAGTCACCACCTGAAAGTAGATTATCTTCACTTACTGTCAATATTCGTCCCTCCTAATCGAAGCTCTTGATTTTGAATATTTTTAGAAAGCAGACTTTTTAAAATCACTATACGTACATGGAGAATCTTTAAGGAGGACCTTTCAGAAAATAGTTTTTATATACTGTATATCCCATTTTGTAGTAAAGTTTTTGACCTGCGACATTTTCTCCTAGTATGTAGGACAAACGTCTTTGATTTTTACTCTCTCCTATAGTTTGGCAATCAATGAGATGACCAAAAGCTTTCTGGAAAAATTCAAGTAACATAATATCAATACTACGTTGACTGATACACTTGAATTAAGTTTTAATTAATGTATCATCGTCGCTCAATATGATCATTTGACACTTTTTGTCTTAAAATAAAACCAAAACATGTTTTATGTAAATAATGTAGGCGTTTCTCAAACCAAAATTCATTGCCCATTGCGTCTCTATCACGATCAGAATGTATTTTATGATTTGTATACACGCTCAGTTTTTTTCACAATTTAAATTATTGAACCAATAGTGAAAATCAGCAATCAACTTGTAATAGTTTGTAAGGTTGTTAATGCTCCTAGGAGAATTTTTAGTCGCTCCAAAGCCACAAAACGTCTTATTATAGTATTACCACTCTAGGTATATATTTTTATCATTTGGTTATTAATAGTTCTTCACTCAATATTATCATCTGTCTCTCGTTTTAAAATAAAACCATAACATATGTTTTAATGTACACAAAGCAAGAGGTTTTTTTGAATCCCAATGCTATTCTTATGGAGGACATTTTACTATATTTCTCATTTCCTTGTAGCTTTATGTACACAGTGATAATTTTCCCTTGTGTATGGGACCGAGACCTTAAATTTGAGACCCCTACCATCTTCTGCGATTTGTAAAACGATCACAATTTTGCTCCAGAAATTTCGCTTACAGAATTACAAATATAGATTGCTTCTCTTGGTGTGAATTATTTTATCGTCTTCACTCAATGATACCATCTGTGTCTCGTTTTAAAATTAAACCATAACACATGTTTTAATGTACACAAAGCAGACGTTTTTCGAATCCCCATGCTATTCTTATGGAGGACATTTTACGTGATTTCTCATTTCCTGTTAACATTATGGACACGCCGATAGTTTTCCCTCATGTATGGGACCAAGACCTTTAATTTGAGACCACTCCCATCTTCCTGCAATTTGTATCACGCTCACAATTTCGCTCAAGAAATTTGGCCTACAGAATTATATATATGTAGATTTTTATCACAGATGTTTACTAATTACTAAAAAACATTTTGTTGATCATATACAGAGTTATAAAAATTTGATATGATGTTTTGTGAAATTTTGGTCCCATTATTAAAAACTCCCAAGCCATTTAACATGATAGCTAAAAATATTTTTTAAAGGTTTTTTTGCCACAATATTTATAATTATTATTTTTTGTATATTAATATATGTCTTACACTATGCCGACAGTAATTGTATGATTACCAGTGATGGGTGGTACCTAGAAAAGTGTGTGTAAGGGTGGTACCTAGAAAAGGGTGTAAGAGAGCTCTCATGAGACCTAGACATGTCTAAATGTATTGCGTGTGTCGTAATGTTAAATTATTTATAATTTAAACTTTGACAACATCAGAAGACTTAATGAATGGCATTTTTATATTATCAACCCTGATGGTGAAACCCTGTGTTCCGAAACATATGTAGGATTTTTTCAACTGGCTTGAACTATTGACTGAAGGGATGTACACCTATATTTAACTAGTCTATAAAACAGTTCTAGAGGCATCAAACAATGAATAAATTTAGTAGAATAATTTGTTTGAATGTGACTATTATATTGTGGTCTTGATTATTTTTTTTTTTATCCAAACTTTAGTCAATAACCTATGTTTCCATTTCAGAAACATAGATTAGCCATTTCCTACCTTTCACATTAAATGATTGGAAATATATATCTTCTTATTTCTATAAGGGTTTCGTATGTTACGTCCCTTTTACTCTCGACCTACTGAACCAATATTTAAGAATGAGGTGTAATTTTAAAGCTTAGGTTATACCGCAGTGACGAATCGTTATTAAAAAGGTCATATTGTTTCGGGTTTCGCCCCCCAGCCTTTGATTTATTTCTGGAGGGCGCTTTAAAATGTTGACCAACTTTTATTGCAAGTTCTTTAATGTGAATTGTGATTTAACAGCTAATTACCTTCAGATGAATTTTAAAAGCCAGATAATAAACAAAAATAGATCTCCGTCACTTCATAATCAACATTCACGTACTGTAGGTGAGTTTCACTCATACAGTATCATAAAATGCCCAATTTGCGCACGGGCCACCTCGTATATATATATTTAATTTCAGTCCTGGCGGTTTAAATTATCTGTAAAATCAGATTATCCACGATTTACATGTTAGCGGCGGCATGACAGCTATCTCTCCCAAATGGACCTCTAATCCCATCCTGGTGGGTGTGATCGCTCCTAAGCTGCAGTGCCATACAAAGTGGTTTATTTTTAAAATGGGACAAGAGCAAGACATCTCAAACCTTGCACAACACTGCTCAATAGAATATTGTATGTGGTGCCAACATGGATTTCCCCTGGACAGTGCTGCTGCTACGGTAGATGTGGCGGATTAGATGGAGGTGAGGTATACCAAAAAATCATTCCGCCCCGAACCTTTTAAAGCGAACATGGTATTGATTCTTAAATACAAGTGTTTTTAAGAATCAATTAACTTTTTATGTCCATCCTAATTCCAATCAAGTCCATCCTAATTTATGGTTTTTATGAATTTCATTAATACTGACCTTGGTAACTCTCGGTGAGGAGAGAATTGATGGGGGAAAGAGAAGCAACTTCAAGTCTCCTAAGCTCTCTGTTGGTCTTGAGGTAGGAGCACTAAAACATTATTAAGATCAGGTGATTTTGTAAATGGGCCCAGTGGGCCCGAGAGGTTTTAGGTTTGTTGGGGGCACAAGCAAGAGAAAATATTTAAAATTTTGTGCCAATGGAATACTCCCCACTCTTGGTTCTCACTCATGACTCAACACTGGCACTGCCTGCGTCCTGTCCTGCGTGTTGCTAACTACTATAATAAAATACATTACATAAAATAAATTAAATTAAAATTACAAAAAAAGCGGTAAGAATAATAAATACCCCCGTCGCAGCAGACCTGCGCACTCAGCGAATTTCCAAGGAATTATTGTTTCAACATCAAAGAACTTTGTGGCTATCTTATGTAATTAATAATCTTCACAAGGAAATATAATATATTTAATGGTATTATATTTCTGAGTAAATTATTTTTATTTAATAATTTATATATTAATATTTATGTTGCAATAAATGACTTTTTTTACAGTAATAAAACTGCATATTCAAAGCTTCCATGCAAAAGGAATGATTTGTTTACAAATAACAAAACATAAACATTTCAAATTTGACAAATATGCAGAAGACAGCTGATCAGCTGATTAGGAACAAGTACCTTACTATCTCCATCTCTGTTGCTCCCATTATACACTTTTTTTCCATGAGAATACCATGAGATTTAGCATGTAGGTTTGCTGCCATGTGGGTTTTTGATAGGGATGGACGGGACCCGAAATTTCGGGAAAATTTTCGGGAAATCTCGGTCGGCGATCGCGGCCGGCGATCTCGGTCGGCGATCGCAGCCGGCGTTTTCGGCCGGCGATCTCGCTAACGTGGAACGGCACAAATACACGCGGCCACAATCCACGGACGCCAGAGACGATCTATTGTTCAGCTTATCTATTTTTCGACCTCCGGCAGTAATTTATTCAAGAGGAATGTTTTTTGCTCCTACTACCAAATGCTACTTTCTGAACCAATTGTCGTAGAAAACTAAGGGATGGCTCGTTTGATTCGTCTAATTCTTACAAAATAAACAAAATGTCAACCAAAGTTGTTTGACTTTCCAATCAAAGGGAAAATGGCAAAGTATTGTTGAATAAATCAATCTTTAATTGAGTTACTGTTTTATAATGTTAAAAGCATCTTATTATAATTTAATAAAATTTTTTAATGAAAAACTTAAAATCCCATTAAATATATTTTTTTAAATTAAACATTACAAATACATTTATTAGATTTTGAGGTTCATAACTTTAAACTTTCATTGATTTTGATTGGTTTTTGCATCATACACTCTTTTTTTCATAGAAAAAATAGCTAAATGAATACATAGAAATAAAAATAAAAATAATTAGGTCTAATAGTGTATATTTTTGAAGTTCAATTTTTATGATAATCTCTAAGTAAGAACCTGTCTCAGTTAAATCAATAAGTAAAAAAATGAAAAAATAAACATTTTTTGGGGTTATAAATGGTTTTGGTTTGTGGAGCCACTTCATTCCTTAGTGTGAATATATTATACCTAATTTCAATTTGTTGTTTTTGGTTTTTTATTTTTATTTTTTTTTTTTTTATTGAGCAGGCCTAATGCCTATTATTTAATACAGTTTTGTTTTCTTTACAATTTTTCCAATTGTTTTAATCTATATTTTTATGTACCGTACATAATTTTTCTTTTCATTCTTTACAGAAAAGTTTAATATTTCATTCAACAAAACTTTTATAAAATTGTTAATGGACTTTTTTTACTAAGCAGGCCTTATGCCTATTATTTAATACAGTTTTATTTTCTTTAAAATTTTTCCAACTGTTTTAATCTATATTTTTAAGTACATAATTTTTCTTTTCATTCTTTATAGAAAACGTTTAATATTTCACTCAACCAAAGTTTTATAAAATTTTTAATGGACTTTTTTATATGTTTATTGTTTAGTGATTTTATTTATTTATTTATTATTTTTTTTTTTTTGTTACAAGAAAATTTATACTTTATCCTTATCTCATTGTATACTGCAAATATAAAAATTCGATATTTTAAATCTTTTCAACAAAAGGAGGTTCATTGTAACTTATACAAAAACAAATGGAACAATTCGGAAACAGAACCAGTTGATTGTTAACATTAATTTGTCTTTATACGACATTCAGATAAAAGTCAAAACGAATATTTCCCGATAGCGTCGAGAAGAGCAATCCCGTCCCGATCCCGTCCCGAAATTGGACGGGAAATAAAAATTCCCATCCCGTCCTGTCCCGAACTAAAAATCCATTCCCGTCCATCCCTAGTTTTTGATCAAATCTTAATTACTCACCACCTAGTGAAGGTTCATAAAAATTTTTATTAAGATATGTTGATAAATAAGCGACATATAGCTTTTTTAAGATTTACCCATAAGAATAACATGGGAAACTTGATTTGAATTTTCTCTATAACCAGTTAATTTTAAAGATTCAAAATACTAAATTGTTTGTTTTTTTAAGCTCTTTTAAATGGTTTTAGTTAAAATTGATGAATTTGGAAAATTGAGGTCCAAAAATGGCAAAAACCCATTTTTGACCCCTTTGAAACCCCATAAAACCCTGTTCCCATAACCCAACAATGCTGGTTCGCGAACTCATGAAAATAGACCTGGTCTTACACCTTCATACCAAATTTGATCAAAATTGGAGGTCCGCTTCAAAAGTTAGCGGTACCACGGACACACACACACACACACACACACACACACACACACACACATATATATATATATATATATATATATATATATATATATATATATATATATATGTATATATATATATATGTATATCTCAGGATCAAAAAATCAAGGGAAAGGGCAGTTTATTAAAAATGAACCCAAATTCATAACCCAATTTTATCCAGGACTCCACAAAAGAAATAATAGTTTAATAAAGACGTCCTTTCATATTTTACAATCCTCGTCAGACACAAAGAGCTTGTTTTCCAAACCTCCGCGAGTAATTTTCAAAAGACCACCGAACCTCAAAAATATGTTGGTGAAAACCGATTTGACCAAAAAGAACGGAACGCAAAAGAACGTCTCAAAACCATGCGGGAAACCAAGATGTGGAACTTGCAAACTCATTGAAACTCCCAGCAAGACATTTCAGAGCAGCTCAACAAAGAAAATATACCCCATCAGAGGAGACATGGATTGCAACAGTAAAAATGTCATTTATCAATTAAACTGCAAGTTCTGCGATAAACAATACATAGGTCAAACATCCAACTACTTGAGAGTGCGGATGACGGGACATCATGCCGACATTAACCATGTAGACCAAGATAAGCCTGTAGCGAAACACACAATTTTTCATGATCAAAACAAAATAGAAGAATGCTACAGACTTAAAGCCATAAGCAAGGTTCAAGTTGACCAAAACAAAAATGTTAATTCTATAAATCTCAGACACTCTGAATTGGCCCATCAACTGGTTTTACAAACTAAACATCCCACTGGCCTAAATCTGAGATGACAACTTCATACATAATGAAATATAAACCAACTTACCTCCTTCCCCACCAGCAAGAGTATTTATTAACAGCTGTGTTTTGGTTTTGATTTTGTCAATCTTGTTCATTTATTTTATTTTGTTTTCTGTTTATATTATACATATTTATACACTTTATTTTATACTTTATCTGAAGAAGTCCACTGGATGGTCGAAAATTAATAAATTTTGTTTGAAACTTGTAACAAGATGAGAATTTATTTGATATACATATATATGAAAATGAACGAACGGTGTTTTTGGCTTCTGGGGACCTCAAAATGAAAAAGTAAAGTGGTCCCGGGCTTAGGTCTTACCATGGCTACTACCGTAATAGCGTATTCCCTATAGGGAAATTCGCTAAAAACTGGATTTCCGAGATTCATGTAGAAATTCGTTCAAAGATCTTGGTTTTCTAACTTTGCCTAGTCTCTACATTTTAGAAACTGCCCTTCATTGCAAATTTAAATTTTTGCGTAGAAAGACATCGAACAACGGCTTTTGAGCACCTCCCTTCTCAGATGGGTGTTAAGTTTTTAAACAAACTTCCAGATAATTTGAAAATGTTAAACAACCCTCGAATTTTTAAATCCTGACTCAAAGTAATATTGATGTCATTGCATTTTACTCTGTTGAGGAGTTCATGGCCCATCGCTTTGAGATATAACAAACAAATCATGTCCATATTTTATTGTGTTTGATTAATAGTTACTTTTGTGTGTTTTATTTCTTGTTTGCATATAATATTGTGTCAGTGTGATCAGCCACTAGTAGATTTGTGCCAAATGCATTGTTTTTAATTTAGATTGGTAAAACTTTAGTAATATTAGTAATTATTTTTTTGTAATGTAATTTTTTTATACCGCTGTATGTTTGTTTTTTGTAAACACTCGACCTGTTACAATTTGTATTCTTTTTATTCAGACATGACATGTATTTTTTCATACAATGACATTTTGTATTTATTGTTATTCAAAACATGGCGCTTGCCACACAATGTAAAAATTGTATTGTTCACGGCAATAAAGATATTTATTATTATTACATAGATCGTTGGCAACGTTGCCTTTTTTTGTCTGTCAGTCACTTCGTTTTGTTCAATATTGTGAGACACAATGTCACAATGTCACATTTGGCTTGTAAACAAGTTTATTGATGTGTTTTTGCTAACTATTTTAGTATGATTATATTTTGGTTCAGTTTGATCAAGTATTCGGGGGCGCAAGTATCGGGCCAATAGTATGTCATGTACAAGCCTGCATAAAAAACTCAGAAAAACCTTATAAACTCACAAATTTTACTTTTGAAAGGGGTTTGAAGCAAAAAGTTACATTAGTGTACAATAACAAATAATATTGACCAAATTACAAAAGTGAAAGAATTGTAGAATTTTTATTTTGTATACAGGGTGTTCAAAAAGTCACTAGCAGTTTTCTGTCCTGTCAGGAGGACAGCCCACCAGCAGTCAAAATAAAAGCTTAAATAAAAGCAAGGGTTGAGCGTAAATAAAGTTAAAATCTCATTTAGCATTGCACAATGCCACAAACTGGAACTCAAATGGATGACCAAGACAGGAGTGGCAGGCAATCAAACTTTCCATTCAAATCATATTAGAAAAACCTAAAATGACTTTCACCTTTTTGAGGTAAAATTTGTAGCATATTGCGTTACTCTACAAGAGATTTGAAATTATGTAAGACGAGACAAAAGCTAATGAAGTTTTTTTCCTAATAAACCCCAAAGGTTGTCCCCAAGTTGAAGTAAGAGAAAACACACTGGAGAAAACACAAAAATTATGTGCTTATTATTAACCAGTAACGTTATGTTAGCTTGAGTTGGCAACACTGGCTAAATGACTAATAGACCACACTGGCTAAAGTTGACCCTGATGCTATAAAACACTATTTTCAGCATTCAAATGTTGCACCGAAAACAGCTGATTACAGACTAGTAAAGAACAAATATGCAATGAAAACTGTATAGTTTGTACAATATAATAGTTCTTACCATAAGCATTATGTAGATGACAAAAATTGGTATATAGAAATATGCCAGAAATGGATATTGATCAACCATCATCCAGAAATGAGCCGCAACCTAAAGAAAAAACAAATCTATAATTGATTTGAAGTGCTAAAATCTTAGTACCAAAAAAAATTGTAAAAAATTTATCATTATCTATAAAAGAGGTAGTATGTAATATATATGAAATGTTGCCTGTGGACTCTGAAACCGCTCCACAGATTGAAATAAAACTTTCAGGCATTATTACGCATTTCTCAAGGATGGTTTGTGTGAAGTTTGGAGCTCTATGGGGCTCCGCCCCACTCGACTTCAAAATTACTTTAGTTCCACTGGAGTTGAAATTTGATGGACGATTTTCTCTTTTCTCATAGGTGCTCACTAGAAAACGGTTTTGCAAATACACTAGAGTCCGGCTAATCCGAACTAATTGGGACCGAACGCTGTTCGGATCAGCTAATTGTTCGGATTATCCGAAATAATTCAATAAGGGAGAATGAACCAATTTAAACGGGTTTACGTGTTGTAATATTAGCGAATAACACATAAAAACCAATTTAAACAGTGCTTTTACCCTTATATAAGCAAAACCAACAATTGCACAGTCCATAGCAGACAGCACAATGGCCCACTGCACGTAATTTTAGGATGTGATCACAGAGCGAGCAAGCAGCGTGTGCTGCCTGTACGCACGGCGTGAAGATACTGTTCGCTCGCGCCCAGCGTTGCCAATCACCTGTCATCAACTTACCCTAGATCCTTCATAAAATTACCCTCAAAAACACCGAAATATCGGAAAATCAATATTTTTACCAACAATCTAAGTTGTTAGTATACAAGAATGATTAATAAAAGTTTCTCATATAAGTGTATCAGCTGTTTCATTTAATTTCATTTCATTTATTTCCAACGGCAAAGCCAATTTACATGAGAGAGACATACATTATGAACTTATATTACTATACAGATGAAGAAGATTACTTGTGACTAGAGTGATAATGCTAATAATAATAATTATGCTGAACAAGTAATTATAACAGAGAGTATTAATTTACAGCTACAGCTGTTCAATTGGTATTCGTTTTTCAAGTGATATTAATCACTCTTGTATTAAATCTACTTTGGATTTTGAACCATTCACGAAAATTCACACATTTGAGTCAAACTTGACAATTTTTGTAAAATTATCCTTCAATCCTAAAAAATCATTACCCTCGAAGGTCCAAAATACCTTCTAAAAGGGTAATTACCCTCGAATTGGCAACGCTGCTTGCGCCTAGCGCCACGGACTGTATCCACTGCCAGCAGAGACTGTACTGCCATGCGCAGATGTGATGTTTATAAGAAAATGGCGGAACTACGCGGCAAATAAACAGACTGACTAAACTTCAACAAAAGACGATGTTGGACTTTATGGTCAATAACAAATAAATTAATGTTACTTTTATGTGTTACAGTATTAATCTACTACGTGTGCAATACTTTTTACAGGGTATACCGTATTTTTTTATTGTTTACATTCTTTTGTTTACGTTGTGTAAATTTAGTCCAAACACAAAAAACTTAATATTTGTACAGTATATTCCTCAATGGAATACTTCGTTTTCATTTCTTTACCACAATTCTTATCTTTTCCATAAAAAATTCTATTTTTATTATGTAAATTATATTTTTACATGAATGAAAATGTTTTGCAAAATGCGTCTGGAGCTTGTTCGGATTAGGCGGACGTTCGGATTACCCGTGTTCGGACTAGCGGGACTCAAGTGTATAGATTTTTAAGATGTTTAGGGCTCCGCCCCACTGGACTTCAAAATTACTTCATGGCCTCTGGTGTTGAATTTTGAAATGGACGTGCCTCTTTGCTCATATTTACTCACCAAGAGACAGTTTTACAAATATAGTTTTTTAAGCACTTTAGGGTTCCGCCCCACCGGACTTCAAAATTAATTTAGGGCACCGGGGTTGAAATTTTATGGACGATTCTCTTTGCTCATAGGTGCTTACTAAGAAACGGTTTTGCAAATATAGTTTTTAAGCACTTTAGGGATCCGCCCCTCTGGAGTATGATGATCTTTGAACAGATCATTGAAGATCTTTAAACCGACATTTAAAGGGTAATACTTTTTTTACTACAGTTTAAAAACTAAGGATCAGAGATCATTGATGATTTGTTTAGTAACCATTTAGGTGAACCTAACAAGGATGGGTGAAAGATCTCAATAGGAACTGAAAACTTTTAACCCTCTCCGCTCGTAGGTCGGGGCAGCCCTACTTGCCGATTTTAGCGATGTTGTCGCATGTCGGGCCTGACCCTATAAACATTGTGTATATATTCAATAATAAATATATATATATATAATATATGTTTTTACACATTATATATTTTACTACATACACAGGGTGTTTCAGAACTCCCTACCAATATTTTAGGGCATTGTTCCTGGGTTAAAAACATACCTAAATATCATATTTAAATTGTCCGGAAGTCTTAAGTTACTCACACAGCCGCCATTTTGTTTTTTACACATAATAATTTTTATTTCCGTAACGGATGGTTGTATTCAGATCATATTTGGTATAAATCTTTATCATACCAATGTACATTTCCAAGAAAAAAATTAATTTTTTCCATTGTATATTTTCAAAATGGCGGCCATTTTAAATTTTCAAACTCAAATATCTCAAAATCGGTAAATTTTATAAAGATTGTACAAGACACAAAGAAGTTGCCAAATTAAATTACCTAACCAATGGTGCCAAGTTTGTAAGGATCGGACAACAAATAACGGAGTTATTGTGATTTATCTTCATAAAAACATTGATTTTGCTGTTAAAATGGCCTTATTTGCATTAAATTCAATGCAAAATCCATGTTTTTATGAAGAAAAATCACAATAACTCCGTTATTTGTTGTCCGATCCTTACAAACTTGGTACCATTGGTTAGGTAATTTAATTTGGCAACTTTTTTGTGTCTAGTAAAATTTTTATAAAATTTACCGATTTTGTATCTCATTAATTAATTAATCAATTAATTTTTTTCTTGGAAATGTACATTGGTATGATAAAGATTTATACCAAATATGATCTGAATACAACCATCCGTTACGGAAATAAAAATTATTATGTGTAAAAAACAAAATGGCGGCTGTGTGAGTAACTTAAGACTTCCGGACAATTTAAATATGATATTTAGATATGTTTTTAACCCAGAAACAATGCCCTAAAATATTGGTAGGGAGTTCTGAAACACCCTGTATATTAGTCTGATATTATACATAAATATATATTTTTACATATATTTATATGTATATATTTACATGGGCAAATATACATATATGTAAAAACATATGTATTCATACATACATTTACGTAAATAATGTACATATAGATGTATATGTACAAATGCATTGTATAAATGTATATGATATGTGTATATATATATTTTTTATTTTTTACTTGTTGCTAGAGAATAAATTTAATGAAAAGTGTCAATTTTTGGCATTAAAGCAATTTCTTATATCTATGTAATACAGATATAATATTATATAATATTATATTATATAATAATATAACCTGGAACTCTTTGGAACCCTTATTTTGTATATTCCTTGGATCGAGACATCACACAAATAGGGGTTTAAAATCCATCGTTAAGCTGCTATCTGCCATTTTGTATTTTACACTTAATAATTTTTATTTCCATAATGGATGGTTGTATTCAAATCATATTTGGTATGAATCTTTTTCATACCATGTACATTTTCAGGAAAAAATTAAATTTTTCCACAGTATATTTTAAAATTGGAGATATTATCTAACCAACTGATTTTGTTCATTACCGATGTACCCTTGTATCTGATGAATTGGTACTGGTCAGTTTAATGTATGGTATTGGATGTAATATAAAAAATTAAAAGCTAGGTAAAATACTTCTCACAAATAATTAATAAAAAATGTGTGTTTTAATTCATTTGTGTTTAAAAAATTTTAATCAGTACAGGGCCAACCCTTGAACCCTAGAATAAGACTTTTACTCTAAGTTTTCATTGAGTAACTTTATGATCGCTATTTTTGATTTCAGTCAAATTCAAATCAGAATTCAGATTTTTTATTCAGATGAGGGCTTTTATATCAAAATAATATTAGTAAGACTTTGTATAGGAGATGAAGTAAAGCTCGTATACTAACCCCCATAAAATATAGTAGGAAATAGTAGACTTGAAGTGGTAGCGAGTAGTCAATGACGTAGATGTCATGTGTGAACCGAGTGATGGCTTGGCCGATGGGTGTGGAATCTAGGAACGACAGGGGCGCCGCAAGCACGGCCCGCATCATCTGCTTGTGGCTGCTGATACCAATGCTGAGGAAGCGGCAAGGCACCACCATCACACCAATCAACGCCAGCACAGCTACACATGGCAACATTAACTAACTGTAATCCAATGCACAGCTATTACTAATTTTGATTCATATATGAGGAATATGAAGGGATATAAACTATATGTATATTGAAATCGGGCAAGTAGAGTTTTCCTAACTTTGGAAAGAAAAACAATTTAGATGGACTGGGTTGGACCTTAGAACTATAGAAATGGAATGCCTGATCAAGTAGTAAAGGACAACCGAAAACAAGCTAGAGACAAGCCGCTTTTACGGCGGGATAGACGGCCCACTGGCGATTCATGCCAGCGTGCCTGCATTCATAACACCCTACTGCAAAACCAAGGCTTTAATACATGTGCCACTAAACTTGTTTGTTAATTAATATGTTTTTAATCTGGAAGAACTAAGGATTACTGTACCGGTAGTGTAATTTAACCTCATATTTCTGGTTTCTCAAGGAAATTCAAGTATATTTCTCTCTTCCTTAGATGAATTTTTAAATTTTTTACTTCCATGGTCAGGATATAAATTGTAATTGGAGGAGATCTAAATTATAACTTTGATATTACAACAACAAAAACTACTGTAAAACAATTTCTAAATGTTCTTAGGCAGTTCAATTTCTATTGTATCAATAAGTCTCCCACCAGAGGAAATAGGTGTTTGGATAATGTATTCTTAAATTCCCATCTTAGTTATCAAGCAATTAGCAGTATTTTTAGTTTTCCTTATTCCGACCATTACGGACTTCTTGTAAATGTCCCAATTAAGTTTAAATAAAAAAATTCATGTTATCCTAATAAAAAAAATTCAGGTACTAAATCAGCTAGAGAGTGTGAAACAAATAACTCTGGCAATTATGTTGAGTTCCATCTTCCAAAAGCTGTCATTAATGACCTGATGAATAGTCTATAATCATTTAATTGGGACATATTAATGAAGCAGGAAATTTCAATGAATGCACAGCAGTTTTTTCTTAATTTTATTAACATTGTTAGTAATAAAATAGATTTCTTTTCCACTCTAAAGAAATGTCCGCTTACCGGTAACGGTAAGAAGAAAAAATCATCTCACAATGAATGGTACACTAGGGACTTGGCTACAATGAAGAAAAAATTGATGTTTTTAGATAAGCTAGTTAAAAATACTGCTTGTATAAGCAGCCTATAAAACAAGCAAAGCTAGCCCACAATGCAATAAAAATAGAAGAAAGTAAAAATAAATGCAAAACAGCCTGGAAATTAATCAAAGATGATGTAAACAATCCATGTACTTCTGAGCCTGTTGAGGTCACTCCTGACAGTTTTAATTACTATTTTGTTAATTCGATATCCCTTTTAAAAGATAGTATTGTTAAGCCAAATGTAGATAGTTTGTCCTTCATTAAAAATAAACCTGTCCATAGTAGCATCTTCAGTCTAAAAATCGTCACAGTCAAGGATGTGACAAAAGCTATTAAGAGGCTAAAGAATTCTGATAGCGTAGATGTTTTTAAATTATCTAACAATATTTTCAAACGTATTTCTGACACGTTTATTATTCCTTTTACTGTTTGCATAAACAAATGCCTAACTGAAGGGTATTTTCCAGATGAATTAAAACTGTCTAGAATTTGTCCAGTGTATAAGAGGGGACCGAGGCATCTACCTGAAAGTTATCGACCCATTTCAATTATCCCAGTTTTTTCTAAAGTAATTGAAATCATAGTTTATGACCAATTAATTTCTTACCTTGAAAATAACGGATACATAAATACATCCCGATTTGGTTTCAGAAAAGGAAAATGTACTATAGATGCAGTTGATACATTAGTTAGGAAAATATTAGACTCTCTTGAGAATAAGACCTTTGCTCAGGCTACTTTTTGTGACCTGAGCAAGGCCTTCGATTGCGTGGACCACAAGGCATTGATCAATAAACTTAATTATTATGGTGTAAATGGGACCACTTTGAAATTTTTTGAATCCTACTAATCAATCCATAGGCAAAAGGACTTTATCAATGGAAACTGGTCCACAGATATTAAGGTCTGGGACGGGGTACCTCAGGGATCTGTTTTGGGCCCACTTTTGTTTCTAGTACAAGTAAATGATCTTCCCAGCTCTGTTGTAGGTAAATGTTTCTTATACGCAGATGATACAACTTTTCTAAATGTCCACTCTGATTTTAATTCTCTGCAAAGTCTTGTTGATTCTACATTGGATGAGGCCTCAACATGGTTCAGGGCTAATGGTTTCTTAATAAATGAGTCAAAAACCCAAAACATCTTATTCAGCTTAAAACAAAAAACACCTAACGATACATCACAAAATTTTGTTTCAACAGTTAAGTTTTTAGGAATCTACATTGATGAAAACTTGACATGGAACTCACATATTGAATTCATATCAAAGAGGCTGTGTAGGGTCATTTTCTTACTTAGACGTATATTGTATTGTGTTCCTGAGGATTATGTAAGATCCGTATATTTTGCTTTCTTTCAGTCAATTATTAAATATGGACTTTTAATTTGGGGTAACAGCAGTAACATTAAAGATATCCTTATTCTCCAAAAGAAAGCAATTAGGGTAATATCAAAAGTTGGACCTCTGGAACACTGCAAACCTTTATTTATCCAATTAAAAATTATGACAGTAATAAACCTAGCCTATACATTTTTGATTCTGTTTCTTTTATCTTTAAAAATCTTCAATCTCTAATCCTCAGTAGTGATGTACATAGTTATAACACTAGAAACAAAAATAAAATTGCAATAGAGCACTGTAGGCTAACTAAAACACAACTCAGTCATATGGTTACTTCTCAACAGATTTTTAACAAGTTAATTAATTTATTAAACAAATATTCAGAGAAAATTTTTTTAAAAAGGTTTTATGATTGGCTTTTAGAGAACCCATTTTATGTACTCTCAGAATTTTTAGACCTACCTGAAAGACAAATCTTTTTTTAGTTTTATTTTAGCTAAGCTATACTTAAGTTTTATCTTGTATACTGCTGAACAGTAAAGCCTTTTTTGACTTTATCTTACATTATTAGTTATAGTTTTTGACTTTGTCAATGCATTATTGTAAAACGACAATAAAACATTCTCATTCTCTCATTCTCATTTTCATTCTGGTTTTTGTCTCCAAATCTCTTGAATTGATTATAAAGGTTTAGGCGGGTTACACTCTGGTTGCTTAGACATTGGGTCTTACATATTGTTATGCCTGAAGCATTTTTGTGTGAAACCAACCTGTGGTAACAAATGAGATCTTACACACTGCTTGCGACACATGTTCGAGACATCATCTCTGTTTCAGTCATGACCAACCAGTCTCGTAAACATTTACGAGACCAGTTGGTCGGTCTTTGGTGAGTCATGTCTCACGAGATATATACCCACAAATGCGCCTTTTATTAATACAAGGTTGTATTAAAACAAAAACCATAGCACTTAAACCAATCAAAATACTTTTTAAAGTTAAATTTAATTTAAAAAAAACAAACTGTTATTGTCTACACATTATTTCTAGTCTCTAGAATCGTAAACTGTTAACGTTGAAGTAAATTAACCACTACCAGTATTATCTAACTGAAATAATGCTCAGATTTAAAAAATTTAAGGATAAAGTAATTGAAACCTCAAAATTCATATATCAATCAATATAAACTCTATTCAACATAAAGTTCAGTTTTACGATTTAAAGCTAAAAGGTTATTGCTAAATAACCTAAATCAGGCTTTTTTCTCAATTACTTATATTAAACAGCTCTGTTATTATGTGTAACATGTAAAAAACGAGTTCCTAAGATAACATAAAAGCTTATTTTTGTACATATTTTTGGTCCAAACTTGCCAAAACCCCCTCTAAACCCCGTTCCCATAACCCGACAATGCTGGTTCTTACACCTTATACCAAATTTCATCAAAATCTGAGGTCCTCTTCGAAAGTTATCAGTACCACGGACACACACATACATATGGAAATGAACGAATGGTGTTTTTGGCTTCTGGAGACCTCAAAATGAAAAAGTAAGGTGGTCCCGGGCTTAGGTATTACCATATCTACTACCGTTATAGCGATTTCCTTATAGGAAAATACGCTAAAAATGTGATAAAAGAAGATTAAGTCCATAAACAACTATTGCAATGATTGATTATGGTATAAAAAAAGATGAGTATTAAAAATAAAGTACCGTACATTAGTATGGCTATCTTATCTATATTGATCAGATGCAACTTACTCAGTCAACAAAGTAAGGTAAATAACTATTGTCGATCTTACCAGATGCAAGGTCGAGGCGAGAAACATAAAGTAGACTAGATATTAGATTATCTTCACATTGATCATCACAGTGTTTCATATTGTTCCCAGTGGTGTTTTCATTGTGCTCAGTTATATTTCCAGGACCAATTTTAGTCAGATTTAAAGTAGAAAGGTCGACAGGTCTCGATAAGCCTTCTTTACCGTCCAGTCCGGTCTCAATACTCAAATTGTAAGTGACATTGACATGAGGCTTTCCATTTTGAGTGTCTTCACCCCAGCCTCCAAGCTTTATAATAGATGCAATTTGCAAAAATTGATATGTCATTAGTACAATCAGAATCACCAGTATCAGGCCCCAGTACCTCTTGAAGTAGTCTGAGTAAACTGATGTGCAATTCCCCTGAAAAGTAAACAATCGTCACAAACCCTATTACATTGAAACAAACAACTAACTTATGACCCACGCAAAAGAAAGAACGATCAAAGTTTATTGATTGGTACCAATAAAGTAAGGTAACATAAAAATAATATAGTAGACATACGATAATCAGACAGATACAGGACTAGGACCTTTGTGACTTACTAGGATTATATATTTCCGAGAAATATATGTATATATATTTCTGTATCATAAAAAAAAAAAACAAAAAACTAACCTCTCAGGAAAGGATAAAACGATGTAAAACCTATTTAAGTTTGTTACAAACAACACACCACTTCAATACAAACGTTTGTTTCTTAAAATAATACAAAAACACAATTTAAATCTTAAAAATGTATTACAAGAATATTTTGTCCAGATAAAAAAGTACAAAACTGACGAGAGATATTGCAGCCGAAGCATTGTCAGATTACAGAATTTGTTGGCATTGGCATAACTGATTTTTATAGGCCCCTCAGAAAACTAATTTTTGGACCCCCTCCACCATGTACAATTGTTGTCATACCTTTTTAATGTTTTACAGTAAAAACCTCACTAACACTATAAGTTTTACTCAATGTGGACTTGTGGAGTTTGCCGCAGCCGATCATAGAATGAAAGTATGATTAGAATAAAAGGCTTATTTTACAATTAAATAAACTCTGCTAGTATGTTTAATCTAGTAGAGTTTAAACATACTAGATTTGTGTCTATTTAAAAAAAAATTCCTCCCTACTGAAAACTTTTGAGGTAAAAAAGTAGCTTGAAAAATAAATAAATAAATGGTGGTTGAGGATGTTTTTCAGATAAAGTTAATAAATGTAAAATATAAATCGCAACAATCAGTTGAGCTTTGCGTTTTCATGGTGACAAAAACTTGTTCTGGGTGAATTCAAGAAGATATAATCTGCTTTTCTTTCGCTCTAAACTTTTAACTAAGTTTTCCAAACCAGTAACAAAACTATGCCTACTCCTCCAACTCCTTTACCAAAAGATACTTCTATCTCCTTGCAAGGCAGAGGACTCTCAAAACACTCCAGCAAAAGTCCATAGGGAGGTTTCTCCTGGTCTACTAGGCTTCGTGAAAGAACTTCTGACGAGGAATTAGTTTTCCTGACATCGAGGAGGACTTTGCAGCGAGTGTTCTCAGGTGTGGACAACCAGAGACACTCTCCTCAAGTAAATCAAATCAAATAAAAATATATTTTATTTCCCAAAAAAATAAGACACTACAATTTAGTACAATTATAATACATGGAAATTTACCCACATAGGCCAATGCCTGTGTGTGGGTACGAGTCGTTGTGCATTTTAACAACAATTTGAAAAAAGAGAAAAACATGGAGATTTAATATTATAAACTGAAAGTGAGTGTGTGGAGTATTTAGGTAGATTTATATGATGAAAAATTAACTGTGAAAGGAAATGGAATTTATAGATTGAGGGAGGGATGGGTGACAAACCAAGACAGGATGATAAGATAAAAAAAAAAATAAAAAAATAGTCGGGTCTTAGTCTAGCAACTCCAGAAGTTATGACATACTCAGCACCTTCCCTTCCAATTTTAGACAACCACATATTTAAACACTGTTTGTATTTACTTATTGAACCTTGAAAATCCCTAATGTGTGAAGGAATACTCCTGTACAAAATATGAGCTATGTAGTATGAATTTGTAATAGAAAAGGTTTTGCAAAGATTGATTGCTTGAATACCAATATTTCTTGAATGACGAGTAAAGTGACTGTGAGTTGGAATGCTGAAAATGGGATTTGAATGTTTGTGTACAAAAATTAAGAGTTTTTACATAGTTTTCATCTAGTCATATATGAATGATATTGGTTTCATTATTTAGCCTAATCTAAATCTATAGAAGAGGAAGTATATATGTGTATATGTCTGTTGTCTATGGACTCCAAATCCGCTCGACAGATTGTAATGAAACTTCTTTCAGGCATTATTAAGCATTATTCAAGGATGGTTTGAGTGAAGTTTGGTGCAAATCTGTCCAAAGGGCTCTGACCCAGAGGGCATACAATAGTTTGTAAAAATTTTGAAAATCTCTGTTTTATCTATTTTTATTGGTTTCTAAGAAACAAATTCAAATTTTAGGTATGCCAGCAGATATAAGGTGAGCATGACTGCGAGTGATCGTAGCGAACAAGCTTAATTACCAATAAAATGAATTCAATCACGGGCGAAGCCGTGACGGGAGACAACTAGTGTAATTATAATATTAACATGGTGAGTAATTATTTGGTAATCAACAAAGGCAAAACACAAAATAATTAATAGAAAAATTAATGTTTTAAAATCAAATAATTATACAATATTTTATTGATGGTGTTTACGATTCCAATACCACAAACACAACGAGTAATTTGGCAAAACCCATTGATAAGTCCAAAAACCTAGTTCAATAGTTGTGAAAAATCCAATGAACTGAGAATTAATTTCATTAGAGTGAGGGATCACCCCCATAGTATTATCACCCCGGAGGAATGGTGCTGCAAACAATGGGACTGGGGACATCGTCCGCGCATGCGCGGAACCCGGCAGGTAAGCCTGGTCAGCAAGTTCAAGTTCAAGTTCAAGTTCAAAATACTTTATTCAGGAAAAAGACAATACAGTATTAAACACAATCCTCCCAATGCAACAAAACAGAGCGTGCGGGAGTGCAGTTGGACATTATACATGTGAATATGATATCAGTCTATTTGGCAGTTATTTGGACTTCAGACATTCCACTGTTCTCATGTTTCGGTGAAAATTAACACACAAGCAATAACTAATCAGAAATAAGTAACTTAAGCCACATTAAATATTAACAAAATAAATAAATATCACAACTATAAAAAGACAGTAACAATAAATATGATCTACAATAACAAAACTATCGATAAATAAATAAATAAGTATACAAATATTAGTTGATAAATTACTCACTGTCTGCAACAAAGGATTCAGTTCAGCAAGGATTCAGTCTCATTCGTCAGAAGACCGGGCAGCAGCATCATGAAGGTTCTGTGAGTAGATTAAAACCTTTGGGGGGGAATCTATCTGGGGGAATAGGCTAACAAATACTTTTCTAAATTTACGCAATGATGTAATTATTTATGTATATTTATTATCAAGGGTTCACCCTTCTTATCAGGCCAGTAAAATTATCATATTTACTTGTTCCTCACAATAAAATGTCCCTAGTCGGAATTAATAGATTTAATATGTAGGATCAATACTCATCAAAGATGGCTTGTATTGTCAGGGGATTGCTGGCGTTTATATTCTGCGGATAATCCTCGCAATTAATTGTGCCTCCAGCATTGCTCCTCGGGCTCCGGGCCATGCAGGTAGCCTCAAGGCTACCGGTGCCCACAAGTGGTAGCAGAGTGTGGTTTGACGTCATCGGCCGGCCGACCTGCTCACAACATGTTACGATCACGTCGCGCAAGCAATTATTTAATTGTTCCAAAATTTTTGAAAGGTAAAATTTGAAAAATTGCTTGATGGCAAGCTCTAGCGGTATTTGCGGTGTTTAAATTAAATGATCTTTAACGCTAAGTTCATTAATTTTTTTTTTATTTTTTGGGCTATGATAAGTTAAACTGGGTCACATTAATTTCCTCTTTTTAATTGTTTAATTTTAATAGTTATGTGAAAATTTATCGTCATTAACTTTCAATTATTTCCTAACAGATCAAAAATAAATAAAAATGGAGATATTTAATTAATTGTAAAAGCATCCGCCTATTCAAAATTGAAACCAAAGAGTGCAGGCCTCTCAGGCAAGGAAAAGTATCAGTTAATTGCTGATCTCCCTCTACTAAAAGCCATACGACTGTTATTATATCCAATTGTCAGATCAATTTTTGAGCCCTTCAATATTTGTGAATATATCATAATTCATCCCTTTAACGATGAAAACAATGATTTACAGCCGACTCCGCTACATCAGAATTTTCACATCCGAACCGGCCGTCCGCCACATTAGTTCGGATGAATGAATTGTACATATCAGTTGCCGTTAATCGATTGCATAAAGATTAGTAATACTATTACAAAATGGAGATCTAACAATAACTTGTACAAAAACTATGTAAATCTACAATGTAAACTCACCGATCCTGTCTTATACATCCTGTCATCAGAATCCAGAAAACTCTTTGTATCAGATATATAATCTTCACTGAAACAAAATATAATCCAAATTAAATCTTTGTTTTTATTACTCATGAACACCGACTACTAAAAAATTATTGGGGGAGAAAAAAAAGGATTCAGGATTGATATAAAAATTAGCCTATGTAGACGAGTGACATTACAAACAACAAACACTTGTTTATTGAGCAGAGTTAAGAATTTTTTATTAGGCACTGTGGAATTTGGTCCTACACACACAGCTAAGCATACCTGGTAAATAACCCCTTGCTCTGTCACAAGTCTCAGCAATCACCATGAGCATCTGTTCATTGCGGCCTAACAATATTCATTGCCTTTGCTGGAGAAGTACCTTTTAGCATGGTGTTTAAAACCTTGGTGTTAACCTTGTGTAGTTCTCACTCTAGTGGGTCATTCGAGACAACCCTCAGTTCTTTTCTGACATAGTATGGACAGAACAAAATTCATACCTGGCTTCCATAGTTGTTGTCATCCTACAGTGTCTTGCCTATGATGTTTTCGGGGAGAGATTGGCTCCAAATAGAGCGAGGGTCTTT